>PVHY01029340.1:0-14401 GCA_004024945.1 Uropsilus gracilis | reverse complement strand
CTCTCTCTCTTTCTCTCTCTGAGGCAGCCGCCAGCATGGGCTGGTTCTAGTAGAGAGATGCCAGCAGGCCAGCTCTGCCCTGGAAGGGCCTGGACCCTGCCTGCTCTCTAGTCCTTCCTGGTGGGAGACCGCTGCTGGGGTGGTGTGCCCGGGTTCCTGTCTAACTGGGCTACACACTTCCTTCTGCTGGGTCTTTGGGGTGCAGGGAGAACCGCGCACCACGTGTTTCCTTTGTCCTCTCTATTCCTAGAACAGGGAGCGTGTCACCTCACGGGTTAGGGCTGGTGTCGGCATTGAGTCTTCAAGCATAAATCTCAGCGGGCCCCGGGGAGGGGCGCATGATGGATTTCGAGACAGTTCTGTGCTGGCTACAGGGTTACAGTAGAAAGCAACTGAGTCTGTTTCCAAAGGCCATGTCAGTTTGGAAGCAGGAGATGCTCTGTGTCAGGGTGGGCTCCGAAAAGGGTCCCCGTGCCCAGCAGCGGACCTGGGCCTGGAGCCAGGAGTGTCAGAACTACCCCATGGGTGCCCCTGAGGGTCCCGGCTGCAGCCCCAGGCCCAGCCCGGGGTGGTGAGCCATCACGAGGGTGGAAGACGCCCCGCGTCTCCATTTGCAGTGAGCTTTTGTTCACTCCCCAGAGAGCAGAGACTTGCTGATTCCAGTTTAGTTTATTTCCCCGCTGTGAACATGTGTACATGTAAGTGTTTTCGAAGATGCTTACATTAGTGTCGTGTTTTTCAGATGATGTAGAACAGGAGGATTTAGGTGAGAATCTTTAGCGCAAAATCTATTGCTTCTGGTTGTGCAGGAGGCGCCCGGCGCTCGCAGTGAGGGATGATAATTGATCCCACCACAGGCAGATTGCAGCTCTGGAATGTCACCTTTGTCTTGGCACCTCCAGCATTCGTGGTTATTTCGCTGGGGAGAATAGCCTGCATTTCAGAAGTGTATCATCGACACTTACAGCCACTGTGTAGCCTCGGTGGCAATGTCATTTGTGCAGCGTTGTGCCATTTCACAGCCCACCCAGAAACCCTGGGAGGAGATGGGGGACTGTTGAGGCCAGGAAGGGTTGCCCCCTTTCCTCAAGTCTCACGGGTCACCCAGCCAGCAGCCTGCATTTGTAAACACTGAATGTTTGAGTGGGGAGGCTGGTTCACTTCCTGAGTTCTTCTCTGAATTTTATGTGAAGACATCTCTTCAGTCCTAGTCCCCATTATACGTTCCCAGAATTAATAATCAGTACGCTGGATTTGATGTTTATCATTCCTGTGGTATCTGAAACCTTTAAACCACACATATGAGTAAATAATATATTATTTTGCATGGTTTACAATTTTGTAAGTATGGTATTGTACTATGCATATCTATCTGTAACTTGTTTTCTTCCCATAAAAAAAAAATCCTATGTCAAGAGAAAAAAAAAAAAAGAACAGTGCCCAAGAGCCCCAGCTCTGAACTCACCGACCACGTAGTCAGGCACCCACAGCACCATCTCCTGCCCAGGCCACGGGCCAAGTCAGCAAAGAGGACGGCTTCTCGAAGGAGGATTTAGCTGCAGAGGATGCAGCAGGCAGCCCTAGTTCCCAGCCTGGGTTCCACGAGGCATGTCTGGGGCAGGAAGCAGTGAAAAGGGGCCATGTTTTGGCAGGTTTTCACAGTGGAGGAGGCCGGGAAGTCCTGTGCGAAACCGCCCCCCTCCCCCACCCCCCCGCCTTGCACGTTTCCAGCTGGGAGGTGACCTCTGCCTGCTTCCCAGCTGGGACTGTTCCCTCTCACCTGGACCATTGCAACAGAGCCCCACCTGGCTGCTCCTTTGTCTCCAGTGATCCCTGGCCGCACACAGCCAGAGGGGACTTTTCCAAAGATGACTTGGCCTGTCACTCTGCAGCTTCCAACTGCAAATGGTTTCCCGGTGGCGCTTGGAGCAGATCAGCGATAACCATGGCCCAGGGCCGCCTGTCCTCGCCTTCGCTCCAAGGGCCCCAGTCACCCTGGCCTCCTGATGTCCTTCAGGCCCCTTTCTGCCTCGGTGCTGCTGTTTCTCCGGCTGCAAACTTCTCTACTTCTTCCCTCCCATCTTCTAGGCTGCCTTATCTTTCTAATCACAGCTCAAACCACTCATCAGAGGCGCTCTTCCCTCTCCTGACTCCCCCATGTCCCAGCCGGTCGCTGTGTACGTGTTAACATTTATTCTCTTCCCACCAGGTCTGAAAGAGTCAAGACTTCATTTCGGAGATGCCTTCTAGGAGAGCAAGGTGCCCCTCCCCACACTACGGCAGAGGAGAGGGAGGCCCAGGAGCAGGAGCATTGGCCCCACAGCAAAGGTGCAAACTGAGGCAGAGGAGATGACCTACAATGGCCACTCACTCACAGACGCCTGGATCCACAGAGAAACTTCTTCACCAACACTGGCTGGGGGTGAGGACCCCTAAACCTGATGCCAGAACAACAAGGTAAAACAGCAAAACAACAGAGAAGGGAGTGGAGATGACAGCCTGCAACGAGAAAGCATGGACAGACCACAAATAAATACAGACTGGCCACCCAACACAAGGTTGGCACTCAAAACCTACCAGCACGGTTTGCCTGGTCCCAAGAACACAGTCCCTCACCCAGTGAAAGGACACCGCCTCAGGAAAGAGAGACCAATGGGCTTAACACAGACTAGCAAACAACAAAGAAAGAAAGGGGTTAGGGTGGATGGGGGGGGGAGGGAGGGCGGGGTGCAAGAGGGAAGGGGAGGCATCCCGAAAACCGTTTACTGAAGTTGTGATTTAAAGAATTTTAAAAAAGAGTCTTTTCTTTAAGCATTCATTAGTCTCTGAAATTAGGCTGTTCAGTGTTTTGAATATCTCGTCCTTCCTGCACGGGCATCTCATGAGGGCAGATGGGCGGCCTGGGCTGTCTCTAGCATGCTGATGCTTTGCGTCGAGAAGCGGCCCGGGACTGGTGAGGATCACGGACACTGGACTGAGTAGGGGACCTCGGCCTCTGCTGCGTTCCCCATGGGCGGCCCCTGGCCCACCTGCATACCTCACGGTGGGGGTGTGGTCAGTGTCTGGGAAGCCAGAGGGTTTAGAAGTCACGTGCCCACACCTGGCATCTTGCATGGGCAAGCATGGCAGGGGCCCCTCCAGCCACCTGGTTGTGTTTTACAGATACCCTGTTCAGCGGGTGGTACTGTGTGTGGAGTCTTTTTGTGCCCTTGGTGTGACAGCAACAGTCTCAGCACTGTTCTTGCCTTTGGGGTTATACTCCCCCACCCTTGCCTGGCCCCTGTGCCTGATGTCTCATTTCAACTAAGCTGCCTGGGAGATTCAGGAACACACAGTCATTGAGGGGGTGTGGGCTGAGCAGAGTGGGCTTGGGGCCCTACTGGCTGTTTCTCCTCAGCTATGAGCCGCCGTTACCCCCAGCCGCAGAGTCCCCCACCTGGACTGCCCACCAGTTTGAGGCCGCCCCTTCAGCAGACATGCATGTCAGTGGGATAGATGGGGGTGCACCAGTAGTGTCAGCCCATCATGAAGGACACTCAGGTGCTGGCACCCCACCCTGGTAAAGCTGCGTCCCCTGCCTTGTCAGAAGGTGGGGCCTTGAAAGCCCTGTCTCCCATCACATCCAGAGGACACCAGCCTGCCTTCCAGGCCCCCCCCACTCCCCAACACCTGACACCCACCCCAAACCCCTGGCCATGTTTTGCTCTCCTCGCTCTGCCTGCCCTTGGACGTCTCTGCCCTCCTCTTCCAGCTTCGAGCCATCGCTCACTAGGCAGGGATGGCCAGTCTCGCTCATCCTCCTTGCTCATTGCCTCCCAGGCCAACTGCTAAGGTTTCCGGTGCTCATTCTCCATCCATCTCCTGGCCACCTCCTCCTGGACCTGGCTGAGCCGAGTGCCCAGCACAGCAGCTGGTAAAAGTGTGGTGTGTCCCAGCTCGCAGGCCAAAGGCTCCCTTCTAGTCCACGCTGCAAGAGGCATGGCTTTCTGGGTGTTTACAACCACCAGGGTGGGAGACAGGAACGTGGAGCCAAAAATCCATGAAGAAGAGCCTGTTTGTCCCTGTGGTGTGAGCACCATTTCTTCAACATGGGAGGCGAGTTGGTGATGAAAGTGGTGATTGACCAGGAGTCCTGGCAGGAGGAAGCAGGAGATGTGAAATGTGAATATCCTTATTCACGGAAAGGAGTGTCTTTCAGGACAGTCTCCTGCTCTGCCCTGAAGGAGAAAGGCCTTCCAGAAGACATGTGGTGGCCCGGGGCTGTTGTTGCTCATGGGTGTGGGTTGAGCTGAGCCCTGGCCTTCGGGTGCAAGGGGCCCTTACCAGGTCCTGAGACTGGGCTTCTTGGAGGAACCAGGGTGGAGGGAAGGGGAATGACCTCTCCCCCCCCCCAGAGGGACTCCAGTTGCTTTTGTACCTCAAGAAACAGGAGAGACCCAGACAAAGGAACCTTCCCTGAAGTTGAGTCCACAATAATAAATCACAGGTAGAAAGCTTATTGACCTGGAGAGATACAGAAAGACACTCTGAAATATTGTCAAATTGTCACAGATCTTTAGGGCGGTTGAATGAAGATGGCTTGACTATTCCATGTGGCCGAAATCAATGATAAAATTTTGCAAAGAGCACCCTGGGAGGGAGGGAGGTCGGCAGAATGAGACTTCCAGCAGGACTTTTAAACAAGAAAAAAGGGACGGACATTTTCATGAGAATTTACAAGCTACACCTGCCAACATAGACCCCTTTCGTCCTGTCCCCTTTCTTCAGGGTAACCCACACTACAAAGCCAGCTGGCAGCCCAGGCCAGCCACCACAGTGCATTGCTATGCTCTTCATGTGACACTCCTGAAATGATACATCTGGCATCTGGCTTGTCAAACAAAAATACCAGAATTTCTTACAGTCAGGTGGAACAGCTTTGAATTTTCTGTTTGGTGAGAGGAAGTAGATGGATAGGTATGGAAGTAGATGGATAGGAAGAGTTTCCATCTCTTCCACTCTGCACAACCAGCCGCTTAATTTCGCTGGGATGCCATCCACAAACAGAAGTTGCTGTTGCCATGGATTTTTGCTCTTAAGTTTTTTTCCTTACCTTTTCCAAGACGTCAGCAGAGCCAGTGTCGCTTAGAAATAAGTGAGTTATTTTTAGTTCTTGAACAGCTTTTCATGAACTCTTGCCTTTTTTTTTTTTGTTGTTCAAGGCACTCAGGACCCTCACAGGGACTTTAAGGGGGTCCCACAAGGTAGAAATGAAGAAGGGTTTTTGCTGGTCCACTTACTCCTTATCAGCTAGAATCCTGGGCACCCCCAGGAAACAAGAAGCTCTTGTCTCATTTATTTGGTTCCTTTTAAGGAACACATTCCTTTCAGATGTCCCAGGGATCCTTCAGACTTAGCACATTTCAGCAGAGACCACTGGAGAGGTCTCCAGGGCCTTCCCGACTCCTCCTCCTACCAGTCTTCCCTGATTCTTTTTCCATTCACCCTTCCCCCACCATTCACTCACCGTTTCATTTCTATATCTTGGCATATTCCAAATGGAGGAGGCATTTATCCTTCAGTTGATTTAGGACCAACTTGGACACTGGAAGATCCAGTTCCAGCCCAAAAGGTCCTTACATATGCAAGAAAAACTGATGTGGAGCCACAGAGATCCTCATTAGCTGGTGAGAATGCAAAATGCCACTTCGGAAGATAATTCAGAAATTTCTTACAAAAGGAAATATACTATTACCACGTGATTCAGTGACTGACCTCCCTTGATATTTACTGAAAGAGCTGAAAACTCATGTCCCCCGCCCCCCACAATCTAGCACATAAATGCTTCTAACAGCTTTATTCATAATTACCAAAACTTGAAAGCAATCAAGATATTCCTCTAGAGGAGACTGGATGAACAGACTGAGGTGTAGCCAGGCCATAGAATATTATATAGAACTTAAGAGAAGAAAACTATTGAGCCATAAAAAGATGTGGAGAAACATTAAAGACCTAGCTCTTAGTGAAAGAAGAGAATTTAAAAAGGTTACACATGTATGATTCCAATTATATGGCATTTTTGGAGAAGGCAAAACTTTGGAGAAAGTGAAAAGATCACTGGCTTTTCAGGGGTTCAGGGACAGACAATGCAATAAAGGAATATGTAGGTGGAGTGCTGGAGCAAGAAAGTATGCACATTATGTAAGCTAATAATAATGTATCAACACAGGCTCTTCAGTTGCAACAAATGTACCACCTTAATGCAAGACCTTAAGAACCGGAAACTGGGGAGTAAGGGTGGGGAGTAGGGGAATAAATGGAAACAATCTGCACTTGCATCAATTTTTCTATAAACTAAAAACTAATTTCTAAAAATTATCAATATTTAATAAAGGATCAATTTTGCCTTCCAGACTTCCTATTGTAGGTGAGGTTCAAAGTGATTTGGGGACATTTCAAATGGACTTCCAGCATTAACCAAAAGTGTATTAGGTGGCATGCTTGCCAAAACTTTAAAGTCCAGTGTATGGCATATAAATCTTCTACCAACCCATCTCACAAGCAATGCACTTGGCCCATCTAAAAACCTAGCTAGAAGACAAGTTCACCTTCGCTGTCAATGGGGATGAATTTGACGCTCTGCGTGGATGCCTCTTGCTTGGTACTTGACCTCAAGAAGGCTGACCTTGAGCATGAATATCTTAGCCAGCTGTCCCCTCACCTCCCGAGCTGGTACACTCAGCCGGACCCTGCCACCAAGTTTGCCAATGCAGAGGTCCTGCCTGCCTGACAGAGGACAAGCTGTCTGCTTCCTGAACTCAGGCAGCAATTCTATAAAGAAAGGGTGGCATTTGTCATGACCAATTTCCAGGAGAATTACTAGCATAGAGTGGCTTTTCCCAGTGAACTCGAAACCATTTTAAGTGTCCTACTAAAGCCAAGAGGTCACCTTCCACTCTGAGTGCCTGAAGCTCGCCACTAGGTGCCCAGCCTACTGAAAATGGCCAGAAAACATGGCATTTCTTTTTTCTTCTGTTATTCCCACATGTAGCTTTCTCCAGTGACAATCCATAGTACCAAAGGCATGCTGGGGCCAGACAGGAACTCAGATCCAAGACAGGCATGGGTGTGTTTGCCATGCTCAAGGAAAACACAGATTGGCCACTGAATCTATTTCATTTCTTGTTTTAATGAAGAGATGATTATACTTCTTTATTTCTTTGTTTTGTTATTAATCTATTATTTGTTTGTTTGTTTATTCATTTTTGAGACTAGGGCTCGCTATGTTGCCTGGGGTAGTCCCAAACCCCCATGGATTCAAGTGATCCTTAGCCTCAGCCTCCCAGTAGCTGGGATTACAGGTGCACGCCACTACATCCAGCTATTTTTTTAGAGGGTCTCGCTATGTTGCCCGGGGTAGTCTTGAGCCTGTGGACTCAAGTGATACCTGGCCTCAGCCTCCCAGCGCTGGGATTACAGGCATGCGCCACTGCACCCAGCTATTTATTTATTTATTTTTAAAATATTTTATTCAGTCTTTTAATTTCTTACAGAGGTAAGTGGTTGCTGGAATGCCTCTCCCCCCCCAATTCATTCAGACTCCTCTCTCCTTGTTGTTTATTGATTTACGTTGTCCATTTGTCTCTATTTCTTTTTTTAAATAAAGGTTATTTGATTACCTATAAAACCAGTAGCATTAATCCATTGCCACATGTAGAGATCCAAGTTTTAAAGGCGCATTTTCAGGTGATTATGTAAGAAGCCGTGTCTACAAAAATACTAGGGCAAAAGCAAGGGTGGCAGTCGTAAAGCCTACTTCAGAAGCACACATAGGGACATTAAGAGCAAGTCGACTATAAATATATGCTTACAGACTTTTTGTGTGGCTGTATATTTTCAGATCAGCTGGGTAAATATCTAGGAGCATGACTGCTGGCTTGTATGGCAGCACTATTCAGCCTGGTAAAGAATGACTACCATAGCAAAGGCACCATTCTATATTCCCACCAGCAATTTATGAGTGCCTGTTATCTACATCTTCTCAGTCAGTTGTTTGAATTTTACTCATGCTCATGTGTGTATCAATGTCACATTGCTGTTTTAATTTGTTTTCCCTAATGACAGATGATGCTGAACATCTTTTCATATGCTTATTTGCCACCTAGTTAGCCTCAAAAGCTAATTTGTAAAGTTTACATTTCAAACCGCAGAGAAAAGGCGCATGTGCAATACAAAGAACTTCATTATTACTGAACAGGATAAGAACAAGTTGTTGACTTGATACCCTGTCACACCCTTCAACTTGAATGTAGTTCCCAAGACTTTCTCACAACACACAGGTAGAACTGGGCTATTAACACTGACACATTACTACATCTACTCCTCAGACCTCATCCAAGTGTCACCAATGTTGTGATGACTTTTTAGAGCAAAGGGAGCCAGTCCAGAAAAGCAAGTGATGCATTTCAATTGTCAAGTCACCTGGTCTCCTTCAATATGATATTGTTTCTCAGTTTCCTGATTTTCATAACCTTGGAGGATACAGGCCGGTTACTTTGTAGATTTCCCTTCAGTTTCCTTTGTCTACTGTGTCCTGGCTGCAGATCAACTTATGTATCTGGGCAGAAATATCACCCAGTGACACTGAGATCTTTTTTCCCCTGAGACTATGTTGCCTGGGGTAGTCCCGATCCTGCAGACTCAAGCGATCCCCAGCCTCAGCCTCCCAGGTAGCTGGGATTACAGGCGCCCACCACCACGCTCAGCTGCTTTTTTTGAGACTAGGTCTCCCTACATTGCCCGGGGTAGTCTCCTACCCGCAAACTCAAGCGATCCTTGGCCGCTTGCATCCCAGCGCTTAGATTACAGGCGTGCACCACCACGCCTGGCGACACAGCTGTTTCACTTTCACTGAGCTCTTGATCTTATCGGGAGCACCTGACTTCAATCTGTCCCATTACTGATAACTTGATGACAATGTATGGGTAACTGCTAATCTGCTTTACAACAAAATTACTCATTTTGCTTTTGTGGTTAATAAACATTTGATGGGGAGATGCTTTGAGACTAAGCGAATACCTTGTTCTGCATCAAACCTTTAACCATTCATTTTAGTATCCACTCATGAGTCTTGGGTGAATTAATTACTGTGATGGTTCTCACTCCATCACTTCTTTGTACACTTGGCTTTCTCCTGTAGTGGAGATTCTGCTATTCTTCCCATTTACTTATTTTCTGTTTCAGTCCAGGGATTAGGCTAGGGAAGCTCCTTCTATTTCCTTTGACACAGAAAAGAACAGAGCACCTCCCTATTTTCTGGCATAGAGTGCTCCAGGCTCATCTATACATTCCCTGCCCAGCCGCTTTTGTGGAGGGTAATATTTACAAAGCAAAATGGGATTCATGTTTTTTTGGCTCTCACTGGCCCAGGGACTCTCCATAACCAGAGACTGGAAATATATGAATGTATCTATAGGCACACAAACATACATTTAAATATGCACATTTATACCTACAGTTATTTTTATATCTATCTTAACAGTGATGAAGCTACACTGATAACTCCAATTTTCATTTAATACTAAAGAGTTCTACTATATATAATTTATAACATGTAAATATATATTTATATATGTATATAAATTATGTATAATCTATATATAAGGCATAGTATATATATAAATATATATATTACAGGTTGTCAAAGCAAAATACCACAAAGTGAATGACATAAACAATAGAAATTTAATTCTTGGCAGGAAGTCCAAGATCAAGGTGTCAGCTACAGTGGTGTCCTCTGAGGCCTTTCTCTCCCTGGTTTGCAGGTGACTGCAATCTTGCTACCTATTCACATGGTCATCGATCTGTGCACAAATGTCCCCTCTGTCCCTCTGTGTCCTAATCTCTTCTTATAAGGACAAGTGTCCTTAAGTAGACTATAAGAGGGTTAGCGCCCACCCTGATAGGCTCATTTTAATTACTTCTTCAAAAGTCCTATCTCCAAATATAGTGATATTCTTATACACTGGGCTTCCACAGATGAATTTGGAGGGAAGTAGACCCTACCAGTGGTGAGAGCTGGTCAGTCTATGTAAAACTGTTGATTCTGCTTAGGTGTTGGGCTTGAAAGGAGTAGGACTGGTGGACAGAAGGAAAGATGGATGTGAGTAGGAGAAAACAAGGGCACACTGGAGCATGCATCTGTCTCTTATCACTACTAACCTCAACAAGGGTGTCCTACAGAATAAGCTGAGGTCCCAGCAGGAACTGGCACACCCTGGCTCAGGACTTGAAAGGTGGAAGTGGATGATCCAGTGGAGCTGGAGGAACTGTGTGCCTGGCCACTGCCCAACGTCAACAGGAGAAATAGCAGGAGGTAGGTGGCAATGCACCTGGCCCTTTATCGGTCATTGGAACTTGTGATGGCACCTCCTTTACTTCTAACATCCAAGTATGGCTCAAATTTCTCTTGTGTTCATCCCTAACCTAGAACCACACAGAGAAATGTAGTGCTTGATTAGCAAACTGACACAGGAAAAACCTCATACCACATATATCGAGTTTATTCAACATGACTCATGGACCTAAAATATGGAGGCTGAGATTGTAAAGCTTCTAAAGGAAAATAGGTCAATAGTTTCATTGCATGGAGTAAGCAGATATCAAATGTATGATATAGAGAGTAGTAACAGTGAAAAAAAACTTGTAAAAATTTTTCATCAAAATTAAAAACCCCCGTTTGAGCTGGGCATGGTGGCACACACCTGTAATCCAAGTGCAGGGAGGCAAGAGGCCAGGGATTGCTTGAGTTCACGGGTTTGAGACTACCCCAGGCAACAAAGTGAGTCCTAGTCTCAAAAAAGCAGCTGGGTATGGTGGCGACACCTGTAATCCCAGCTACTTGGGAGGCTGAGTTCGGAGATTACTTGAGTCCATGAGATTGGGACTACCCTGGGCAACATGGTGAGACTTGAGTCCATGGGATTACTTGAGTCCATGGGATTAGGACTACCCTGGGCAACAGGGTGAGACCTAGTCTCAAAAAAAAAAAAATCCCCTGTTCATCAAAAGATCAAATTAAAAAGTGATAAGTGCAAGATGTGAGAAAAATTCATAAAACATAATCCTTACTCTCAATAAAAAGCAATCCCCCCAAAAATGAGCAAAAGATCCAAAAAAACATCTCACAAAGGAAGATATAGTCGATAAAGGTAAGAAAGTCCTCAACATTATTAATTATCATCACTCAGCATCAGAGCAGAAGTACTCAGCCTCATTATCTATAAATAAAAGTTAAAATTATAATGAAATACCAATCAGCTGATTAAAATGTTAACCAACAATTCCAAGTGTTGACAAGGATGTGGGACAATTTTGCATTTTTGGTAGGGAAGTATAGTGATGTTGGCAATTTGCTTTAGAATGCATGAAAATATAGTGAGACAGATTGTATTTTCCAAAGGTAACATATAGCAATATCTCCCCTCTTCTAGTTCTTACAGAATGCTTTCCTTTCTAGATGTGTGTCTATTTTCCTTCCCTTTAAATCTGGTGAACCATGACTGCTTCAACCAAAAGGGTTCAGTAGTCATAATCCTTATGAATTCAATAAAAAGCATTCCCCCAAAAATGTGCAAAAGATTTGAAAACACACCTCACAAATGAAGATATAGTTGCTACTCTCCAACTTACTGATTTGGGTCAGAAAAGTATGGAATCTTCCACTTTACTTGGAACCTGAACTTCAGGTAAGACGTTTTGCTATTATGAAGCCACCATACAGGAATGAAATCAGTTCCCTGAGTGACCACTTGTGGTCACTCCATTCAGTTGTCTCAATCTTCAGTTCATCCAAGCGTCAAACATGTGAGTGAAAGAACCTCCAGCTATTTTCAGGTCATAGCCATTCGGTCATTCCCAACACAGGATTACTATGCAGAAGACTGAAAGTATCAACTGGTTTCTGTTAGCTGAATACCATGCAGTGGAGATAAAGAGAAGTGAACTAAAGAAGATAATTAGTTTCAAGCAAATTTAGAAGTCAGAAGTAACTGGGTACAGAAGTGATTTTTCATTCCAAGTTTCTCTAGTAGAAGATTCTCAAAGTAAAAAAGGGCTTTAGGGCAAAGATCAAATCCAAGGTACTATTAGGAAAACATCTTGAAGTAAAGGTGAAATCAAGTACTCAACTATAAAACTCTTTATTAAGACATTAGAAAATTTATAGGTAGTACCCTGTAGACACTCAAATAGAAGGAGGTCTTTTAAGTTCATTAATAGCATGCCTTGCAGACCTGTTTGCTTAATAGGACTTCGAAGATTCTGATGGGCACTGTCCCACAGCAATCGCTTGGGGAGTCCAAAGCAGAAAAGGATTTATTTTGAAGAGATTTGTGACTATTAAACATTTTGTTTAATAGAGTGGGTTACAAATTGATGCAGAAGAAATCCACAAAGATTTTAAAGGAATTGAATTAGCTTAGACAGAAAGGGAAGGAAACAATTCAAGATGAAAAAGACTATGGTACTCCCATACTTTTATGGGCAGGAAGCAGATTCAGAAGGCTACTTAGCAGCAATGCAGGACATTTCTTTTGAAAAGGATGACTCAGAGGGTAAGAGTCAAGATCCCAGAGAGCAAAGCCAAGAGGCATGTAAAACAATTCCTAAGGAACCAGCAGCTTTTATCCAGCCAGATCTCAGAATTGTTATGATTCAATGCCTCTTCTATGGCTCCCTTTATTGAACAGGCATATCTGCAGTGGTTTTTTTTTTCCTCTTCTGTATAAGGTGGGGTTAGGAGTATAGATAATATGTCTGTTTAGTTTATAGATCTTAAGTAGAGAAGAGTACCCAAAGAACCATACCTGAGGAGCTTTATTCACGCCTGGACCTGTCTCATATGAATGTCTTGGATTTTGATCCTGAGACTGATGTTAATGGAATAAGACTTTTGGGAACTCTTAAGGTGAACATTTTGATTAAGAGCTGCTATGACCCAAGGGGCAAATGTGCCATTTCCAAAGTCAGATGGATGCAACAAGATCCCCCCTTCCATGGTATCTTCTACAAAGTGACCTTGCCACTTCTCCATCAAGAGAGGGAGAGTCTAATTCTCTGATAGTTGAAGGAGTGATGGAAATGAACACCCGAAGCTGAGCTATAAAGGTTTTGCTTGCCAGAACTCACGCTTCATGTTAAGATTGACTAACTTTAAGCTACCCTGCTGGGAGGAAATCCAAGCTATAGGTAGAGATCACAGGCAGGCAACCCTCAAGCAAGCGAGTGAAGGTGCTTCCAGAGTATTCCAGTTCCCAATCATCAATCCCTGTGAGTTTAAGACCCAGATATTGTAGATAAGCCAACCCCACTATATTCTGAATCCCTAACTCAGAGTCCATGAGCATAAGTAAATGGTTGTTGCTTTAAGTCACTAAAGGTTTTTTTTTTGGGGGGGGGAGTGGTGTTGGGGTTGTTATACAATGAAAGTATGGAGAACAGCTGACTTGCTAGATGGAGCGGGGGTTAGAGAGATGCACAGATAGGTGATAGAGCAAGTCTAGAAAAATGGAAATTACATTGCCTATATGAACACACATAGGCGGTCACTCTGCAATTCTTTTCATTTCTATGTCTGAAAATATAATAAAACATAGAGATGGAAGAACAGGCATTGCTGTGAACAACAAATAGCAGTTGATGGTACTTGTGCATTACAACGTGCTGGGCCCTGCGCCAAACACTCATGCTCGTTATCACATTTATCCTCCCCAACAGTACCACAGGTTGAGTACTGTGATTCTCTCCATTTTACAGATGAGGAAACGGAGACTCGGGGGTTAAGGTGGTCATCTCAGGTCACAGACTTGTCAAGTGTGGAGGCCGGAGGAGGCTCAGGGGTGACGGAAGCTCTCAATCCCTCCAGTCTAGCACAATCCTCTCCATGTCTTTGATAGAAAAAGAACGCTAAAACCAAACAAAGCCTTCCAAGCCCTCCTTCATTCTGACCTGTTGCGATCACAGGGCTGTATTTTTAATACAAGGGAAACAACCCACGTCGAAGTTCTCTTCCTCAGGGACTGCGCTGTCTCCTTCCCAGCGTTCTCGAGGCTGCGTATCCTTTTTCAGGTGGGAAGAAAACGCGCCTCCCGCATGGCGCTCCGAAGGTGGCCGGGCCTCTATGAGTTGTCCCTTTTTGTCTCAGTTCTAGTGGGGCAGCGATTTTCCACAAACGGAACGCTGGTGGCTGAGGCTTTCCATTAGGTGGCCATGCTCCCACAGGATGGGGCAGGGCCAGATTCGGGCTCCGCTTTCTGACCCCTTGGGGGCTTAGGCTCTGCCTCCCCCTTCACCGGACTCCAACTTGGTTTCTGTCTAAACCCACCCTGGCAATTAAGCTGCACTTGCTATCAGATGCCCCAGG
>PVHY01029339.1:0-14378 GCA_004024945.1 Uropsilus gracilis | reverse complement strand
GGGGGGGGGGGGGGGGGGGGGCTCCCTAGCCTTCAGGCCAAAGGGAACACAGTGCAAAGATGGACAGGCTGGCTGCGTGAGCCCAAAGCGGCCTGGCCCTGCTGGCAGGAGGTCAGAGAAGCTGGTGGCTGTGGTTCCTGTGAAGACGGTGGAGATGCGGCCGTGGCCTGCTGGCTGGCTCCGTGCCCACAGAGGTCAGCGTGGCTCGCTGAGGGTAGCAGCTGGGAGGGGTGGCAGAAGCCATAGGCGCCACTGTTGCCACAGCAACAGGCCCGGACTGGCAGGTCGGAGGTGTGGCAGTGTCTGGCCCCGGAGCACCCTGGACATGGGTGAATTTCAGGACTGGGGAGCCTGGAGAAAACGTGAGGCAGAAGACCCCAGGGGTTTCCCTCTCCGTGATCCCAGCACACACTCCAGGCCCCTGATCTTGAGCCGGCAAGACTCAGAAGTCCCGGGAATCAGCTGATGGGGGCTTGAGCGAAACAGCAGTTTTCCTTTTCATTCTTCTCGGGCAGCCTCACCCTCGCCGGGTTGGTGTGACTGGGAGAAGGGATTTGCTGTGTGAGGCTGATGTCAGTGGCCGCAGGGTTTGCTGGGCGCAGGCCACCAGGAAATGTTCTCAAGTCAACTTTTTAATTGATCAGCTCTTCCTGTTGAACTGGATCTGGTCCTACCACTTCAGCTCAGGACTGACTGCTTCTGTCCTACGTCTTCAAGAACAGAGGGCTAAGCCGGGCGTGGTGTCGCGTGCCTTTAATCCCAGTCTTGGGAGGCTGAGGCTAGGAATCGCTTAAGGCTGAGGGTTCGGGACTCCCCCAGGCAACAGAGTGAGACCTAGTCTCAAAAAATAGCCAGGCTTGGTGGCGCACGCCTGTAATCCCAGCTACTTGGGAGGCTGAGGCTAGGGATTACTTGAGTTCATGGGTTTGGGACTACCCATAGCGAGACCTAGTCTCTAAAAAAAAAAAGAAGAATGGAAGGCTGTCTTTCAAATGAATGTGGAAACTGCCATCCCAGTCAACCCGTATATCCCTGAAAGTATAAACCAACAAACACAACCGCAGAAACACTTTCCAGTCTGCGCGTCACCAGAAGTCTTCCCACGCTTTGAGCCACTTTTGAGCTTAAATTGCTGTCATTCTCATCAAGGAGCTGACACCTGCTGTCAGCCTGCTCATGGGGCCCTGCCTTTAAAAACGGATCACACTCTCAGCTCGAGTCATTCATTTCAAACCCGGACAGCACTGTCTGCTAGCAGCATAATGCAAGACACATGGCCCTCTAAGCACTGTGCAGCCACACTGGGGAAAAAAAGTTGAACGAAACAGATGGAATTCATGTTACAATCTGCTTCATTTACCTCACTGTGGAAAAAATACTTCGGAGGCAATCGGCATAAAATCATTGAGCTATTTGGCATTCTTTGTTCTTCCTACCAAGTCTTCCAAATCCGATGAGTATTTTGTACTTCGGGCACATCTCAGATCAGACTTGAAATAAGTCTCCCCCTGGCCGGGCACGGTGGCTCGTGCTTGTAAGCTTCAGTCTATGAAGCGGCTGGGGCTAGGGATCGCGGTTCGAGTCCCGCTTGGGACCCATAGCGAGACCTAGTTCCAAAAAAAAATAGCTGGGCGTGGTGGTGTGCGCCTGTAATCCCAGCTACCTGGCAAGCTGAGGCTGGGGATTACTTGAGTCTGTGGTACCCTGGGCAACGAGTGCCTGCGGTTCCATGGGCAAAAATAGCAAGACCTAGTCTCAAAAAAAAAAGAAATAAGTCTCCTCCTGCCCCATCCAAATATGCCACTTTGACATCCGGATAATTTTGAACTGAAGGCCAAAGAGAATCAAGGGAGAGGAAACACTCTCTGGTTTCCCTTTCCTCTATGAAAGAAGGGCAAACACTTCCTTTTCTGTCTGTTCCCCTGCCTTGCAGCAGGGAGGGAGCGATCACTCTGATCGCAGCAGATGGGAGGGTGATGCCAGAACAAAAGTGCATCAACATGCCTTTCTAAAATAGCCCTTATCTCCCACTCATTCCCCATCTATTTCCTAGTCATTTCCCCACTAGTTATCATGTCTCAAAGTCCGAACTCCCTTTCCTTTGTTAAAATGGTCTACAAACCCATGTCTAACCACTTCTTCAAGCTCCACTTCCTTTCCATGAGCGCCCAGGCACATAAATAGTCATACACATTGTGCATCCTTTGTGCAATGCTGTTTTTTGTTAGCTTATGTTACACGTGCAAGGCCGGGCACGGTGGCTCGTGCCTGTAAGCTTCAGCCTATGAAGCGGCCGGGGCTAGGGATCGCGGTTCGAGTCCCGCCTGGGGCACGTAGCGAGACCTAGTTCCAAAAAAATAGCTGGGTGTGGTGGTGCATGCCTGTAATCTCAGCTACCTGGGAAGCTGAGGCTGGGGATTGCTTGAGTCCGTGGTACCCCGGGCAACGAGAGCCTGCAGTTCCACAGGCAAAAATAGTGAGACCTAGTCTCAAAAAAAAAAAAAAAAAAAAAAAAAGTTACACGCCCACAGTCAGTCAACTAAGAGTGTGGAGGAAATGTCTTTTTTCCCTGACACCCAATCACGCATGACTTGTAACTACAATGCTGAGTGGAGCAGGTCTAGGAGAATGACAGGTAATGTTCTAGTGTGCATTTCATTTCTGATGTTGACCTTATTTTTTTTCTTATATCAAAACTATTTTTGTTATTTCCGTGGTTGTAGCCACTGGCTAGGCGTGAATATATATAGTGAATCTATAATAATTAATACTAATATAATACTAATACTACTACTAATATAATAATTAATACTTCAACTGAGTCTGCTTCACATTCTTAAAGTTTCCACAGAATGAGAAAGAGATCTGTTTTTTCCCAAGGTTCTTCTCATTTTGCCCCTATAAGAGCTATCCCTAACAGTTATCCAAAGTGACACAAGAAATGTTCAGTTTAACTCAAAACGTAGAGGTGGTTTTAATTGAACAACTAATAAAATGAGATCAAATCAAAATAAGATCAGATTTGCACCTTGCTGGGATTTCCTATTGAGCAATCAATGGCAGCTCCTAGCAGAGCTTTTATTCTGGATCGGGGGGGGGGGGGGGGGGGTTAGTCCTTCAGAGCATAAATAACATAACCAGAGATTCTGAAGTGAATTAAAAATATAAATCATCATGTTATAAATAGTATGATAGCCCATTCACCAGTTTCAATGATTTCAGATCTTCAAAACAAGTGGATTTAATTAAACTGTAATTTGATCTATTAAAATAAAATTGAGAGCATGTGTTTTGGCACATCTACTATTTCTCTAAAAATATGAAGATGGGCCCTTTCTTCCTTTGTGTGTATATATATATTTTTATTTTATTTTTTTTTTTTGGCTTCAGTTACAATTTAGACAAGTGTTTGATTCCTAAGATCTCAGATTAGGATTAGGTATAAAATCACCGCATCACTATTATTTTACTCTTCCCACCACAACCCACATCAAACATCTAAAAGGAATTGCAGCGTTCTCTTTCTGTTTTTCTTCCATGTGCTCTTCAACAGTCTCATCTACTTCTCTGAATGAAATCTCAAGCTGAGACTTCATGTGAAAGGAAAACAGGATACCTTTCTCTTCAGCCCATCTTTATCCCAAAGGATATTTTTCCATTGAACACCTCCTGGCAAAGGAGATGCTACAAACTCACCATCGATTGCCTACTTGGGTCTATAGCAAAATCAATAAAATGCCTGATAAATGAATAAGTGAAAGAATCCAGCAATAATCCACAATGTGCTGAAAGACGAGGAATCTGCTGTTAGAAACCACAGCCCTCTCGATGAAGACGCTGAGAGTCGCCCACCGCCTTTGAGTCTCTTACAGGAGCACCCAGGGTGACTCTTCTCCAAGGCTTGCACAAAGTGAACCTAGTGCAATAGGTTTGGGTTGCTTGGGTTATGAGCTCAGTTCCTCAAAGGTCCTGGGGCCTGACGACCTTGTGCAGTTCCTTAAGGCCCTTATAGCAGATCACAAACACAGAATTCCTGGCAGTTTAGCTCTGAGTTACGCACAAACCAACCACCAGCTCGGCCAAGAAAAGGAACGGCTCTTTTCAGTGGCTTCATGGAAACTTGACGCTGGCCTGGCTTACGGATAGGCAATGCACAGACGCACACTGGCACTGCCAGGCTTTGCTCCCCTGGCCCTGTCTCAGGGGCTTCCACCCGCAGCCCACAGACCCCCCTCTGCAGATCAGCGCTTTGAACCGAGGGCCATGCACTTCCAGATGTCATGTGCCTCGTTTCTCTGTTTTTCCTTTTTCTGGAAAGCACTCTCAGGGGGGCTCTAGGTGATGAACCCTTGCTCAAAGATGCAACGTGGGAAGAGGAGTGCCCTCTTCTACAGGAAGGAGGCCAGGGAAGTCAGGCTGCCAGGGAAGTCTGACTGCTCAGTGGCTTGGTCAAGAGAACGTGATGTGCCACCGCAGGCACATCACCCCTCAAGACTGGGGGTGAGGGGTCGCCCCTTCTGGAGTGCCAAACTCAGCTAGGCTGGGGCTGAATTTCAAAGCACCACCTTCTGCTCAAAGGAGCAAAATACATGGGGGGGATAAAAGCAACAATTGCATTCCATTCTTTTATTCAAATTTTTATCAAGGTCACAAACAAGAATAATTCCTCTGAGAAGTTTTGTTTCTACCTTGTCCTGTGCTCCTTCATGGGCAAGAAAGCAGACAATGAGAGCAGATTCCTTTTTTGAGCAACATTAAATTCCACTGCATTTTTATGCCAGAATTTAATTAACATAAAACCTGCATATTTTATAGTGCATTATCTCATAAAATAGGGTGCGAATTATAACAGTATATGATTTATCTTAGGAAAGTAAGGATGGTTCCAAAACAGAAATAATTAAGATCTCATTCATATATTTACCAAGTAGAGGACAAAATTCAAAATTTACATGTCTTTCTCTGATCTATGTAGACAAAAAGGATTAAATCAGTTGTGAACTTTTGAAAAAGTTGTTTAGAAAGTGAAGAACAGAAAAAAGTTCCTTAACCTGACCAGGTTATTTCCTAAAACTCAGCAGCAGATATAGCACTTAATGGAGAAATATTAGAAGCATTTCTTGCCATTTGAGAATAAAATGAATAAGATACCTTCTCCCACTCTTATTTTCCAGGTGATAATGGAAATGTTGGCCGATAAAAAAAAATTGAGACAAAGAAAAGAAATAAAAAGGAGAGCAGCGAAGAGTCAAGACATTTGGTTGTCATTATGACAGCTGATTGGAATGGTCATGGAAACGTCAAAGAAAGTTCTACAGAACATGATTTAGAATACAGTTTGGCAAAAATCTGGAGACGTTTCTATACACCTAGGGACTAACAGCTATTCTCAAGATCACTTGGAGTTGTTATTAGAATTCTATGAAAGAGGTATTTTTCCAACTTAGGTCTACATACAAATCCGGGGGGGGGGATGCTTAGCAAGCAGATCCAACTCAGACACACACCCCGCCAGGTGTGCTCCTGGGGTGGATCCACAGACCACACTGTAAGGAGGGTGGTGCTGAATCACCTAAAGAACAAACAGGAATATTAGCCAGGTTCTTGTGAGGAGACTAAAAGATTCTATGATGATAACACAATTCCCATCCAAATTCCAGTAAAAGTGAGGTGTAGGAGATATTTACTCAACTTACAAGAAAATAAATTAAAGGTCAACTTTCAGAAAAAAAAATATGAGGGGAGAAGGGGATTTCCCCTACCATATATTTACACAATTCATGTAATTAAAAACAGTTTATAGTCACAGATGAATAAACAATAAGAACAAGGTAGAGTCTATAAGACCCCAGAACCTTAATCAATGAAAGAAACAGAATCAAAATAGAGTAGGAAAAAGATCAATTGTTTGGTAAAAGATGGAGAGAAGACTGGCTCATCAAATGGAAAGGATAAACATTAGAAATTTTACACACACGCGTGCACACACTGCAAATGATTCGTAATGGGCCATGTTTCTGGTTGAAATTGATCTCCAGCTTCTAATTCAGAGTTCCTCATTCTCTTTAGGGGAGGAGAGTCATGTGCTCTGCATGTGAGTATATGAGACCTGCCACTCACCTCCTCCAATGGCTCTCTTGGCCATGAAATTCATGGAAGTTCTCATAATGGGCCAGTCCTTGTAGATGACCCTGGTACACAGTATGTGGGTTTGTGAGGTTCTTTTCTCTTTGTATTTATTGTGACGTTGGATTTTTATTACCCATTTATATATCCTGGCAATTAGTTCCAACTTTGTTTGGTCCACAAATTTGATGGACATAATTTCTTTGTGCCTATTTTCTTGATGAAATGCACTTGGATAGGTTGGGGTCATGGACAAAGATGGCAGACAAACAATTAAGAGATTTTCCATGGAGACAGACCCACTGATGAGCCCAAGGTCCGGGGTAGGCATGTCCTGATTCCCTTCCTTTGTGTCTCCACTCGCTCTAGATCTGATAACACTTGAACTTCAGCGACAGAGTAAATGCAGGAGAGCAGGTCCTGGGCTCCCCAGAGGTCTAGAGTTCAATCCTAAGGGCTTTATAGCCCCCAGTCCCAGACATCCTTATGTTTACTCATGGTTCTGACACAGGGTAGTGATGCAGTTGAAAATTGAATGAGCACCAGAATGTCCTGGTGGGGGGAGTCTGACAAACTGCGAGAGAAAATGGGAAGCGGGAAGAGAGGGTGGAGATAAAAGGAAGGAGCGAGGGGAAAAAGAAGGAAAAAGGAGATGAGAATGGTAGATTGAGAGAACAGGCCCACGTGGCCTGTTCAGGGGAAGCCCCTGGAAGAGCAAGCTGGAGGTGGTAAGGAGCCATGGTGACCGGCAGAAGAGTAGCCGGTGTGGAGAGTGTGGTGCTGCAGCAAGGTGGCATAGTGAGCTGGTACCTGGAGATGGTCAGGGATGTGAAAGCTGCTTTGTGCATCAGCAATTGTGGAAAAAGTTTTAAGCACCTTGGAGAAGCGGAGCAGCAAAGAACCTGGAGAAGAAGGCAAGAGAAGATGCCAGAGGACTGGATATTTCAGGTTGCCTGTAGGTTTGGAGGGGCAAAGGGTGCCATCTTGGACATGTCTTTGGACTTTTGTACTAAACAGTACTTGGGGTGAATAACTGTCCACTTGTAGCATCAAGAGCTTTTCGTTTTCCTGGTTAACTCGCTTGGTTACTAAAACCCCGTTGTTTAAACTGCTTTTGAGTGGCAACTGCTACACATGGGTGATGTGGAACTGGGGTTTATTGGTTGGCGGTTTTTGCCCCTTGTGCACCCACTATCAGTCCCTTCTGCGTGATACTGGCCTTCACCCAAGATGAGACAGCTGGGCTTCGGCCAGGCGACTTATTTTGAATCACTGTCCATGAGCTGCTTTTTCATTCCTACTGTTTCATGTCTCAAGACCCTCCATTAAAAAAAGATGGTTTTAAACAATTAAACTTGGTGTCTTTTCATCTATCTTCTGCAGAACCGCCCTACAAGGACTCTTGTGGGGTCTCTCTCCCTAAAGCACAACGCAAAACCACAAAGCCTTTTAGGATCCACTTGCCTTGGTGCCAGCTCCAGCCTGCTAGGTTTCTGGCACTTGTTTGCCCCTGGCTCCCAGTACACTGTCAACCTTTCAGAGCCTTGTGCATTAGACTCCACCCACCCTCCTCTTGTCCAGTGCTCACTTCACCACTGCATTTCCCAAGACTTGTCTTCCTCCAGCACCTCAACATCTGCATCTTCTCTCCCCATACTTGCCCATATTGTTGGCCAAAATGCTGTATTTATTTTGTAATTGATTTTTGCCTGAAGTGAAATTAGCCATGGGTTATCATGCTTCCTTCCTTCTCTGTTCTTTCCCCTCCTCTGCCCTTTCCCAAGTCTGTGCTTCAGTTCTATATAGTCAGCTACCAAGAGTTAGTGTTTTAGTTTGTCTTTACCTGATTATTAATTCAACTATTTTATATTTCAAATATTAGTGACACTATCCTGTATTTATCTTTTTCCTTCTTATTTAATTCACTTAGCATTATCCTTTCAAGGACCATTCATTTTGTGGCAAATGGCATTAGTTTGTCTTTTTGATCTCTGAGTTCTATTCCATCATATATACATGCCACATCATCTGGATTCACTCATCTGTTCTGGGGCACATAGGTTCTTTCCAAAGTTTAGCTACAGTAAATAGTGCTGCAATAAACATGGGGTGCAAGTTCCTTTCAAATCAGTGGTTTTTTGTTTTTTTTTATTTTTTTTTTTAAAGATATCTCACAGCAGGATGGACTTAATCCATCCAGGCTCAAAAGTGGTTCAACCCTCCTCTTTTTGAGACTAAGTCTCACTACTTTTGCCCGTGGAACCGCAGGCTCTCATTGCCCGAGGTACCACAGACTCAAGCAATCCCCAGCCTCAGCTTCCCAGATAGCTGGGATTACAGGCGCGTGCCCACGCCCAGCTATTTTTTTGGAACTAGGTCTTGCTACGGGCTCCAGGCAGGACTTGAACTGCGATCCCTAGCCCCGGGCCGCTTCATAGGATGAAGCTTGCAGGAACAAGGCACCATGCCTGGCCCTCAAATCAGTGTTTTAAAATTTTGAGGCTAGGTGCCTAGGAATGGAAATACTGGGTCCAATAACATATCCATGCTTAATGCTATGCACTACCTTTGTACTCCATAAGGGTTGTGCCAGTCTACATTCCTACCAACAGTGTGAGAGGGTTGCCTTTCCCCCACATCCTCACTAGTACTTCTTGTTTCTGGTCTTTTTGATATGGGCTATTCTCACAGGTATGAGAAGTTATCTCATTGTTGACTAAATGTTTTAAGCAATGTTATCTACTATTTACTGAGATCAAATATTTGATGCCCATGACATTCTCTGTTGTTATATATACTAATTCTAAGGAGAGGAAGGAAGGGAGGGAAGGAGAGAGGGAGAGAAGGAGCGAGAGAGGGAAAGAAGGAGGAAGTGAGGAAGAGAAGGAGGGAGGGAGGGAAGGAGGAATGAAAAAGAGAGAAAGAAAGAAAGAAAGAAAGGAAGGAAGGAAGGAAGGAAGGAAGGAAGGAAGGAAGGAAGGAAGGAAGGAAGGAAGGAAGGAAGGAAGGAAGGATGGAAGGAAGGATGGAAGGAAGGAAGGGGAAAAAGGAAAGAAACACACTTGATCAGAGAATTTACAGCAGGTCTTACTGTTTACCATGTCTTTAAATTTTTGCATGTTAAATACTGTTCCATTCCTTGAAGTGACATTTATCTGGAATAAATACTTGAACGCCAGTCTCAGTAAGATTCTGGACAGTAAAACTACCCATTTCAACTCACCTATGTGTAAATAATAAGAAAAGTTTACTCTCATATAGCAAGAAATCCTGAGTTGCCTCCAGGTTGGTTGATTCAGGGATACTATCAAGACACGGATTCATTAAATATCTCTGTTTTGCCATTATCACTACATGACCTTGTCCTTGGCAGGGTCACTTCATGGGCACAAGGGAGCCCCTACAGCTCCAAGTGTCCTGCCCAGCCAAAACTGAAGGGTTATTTTTGCCAGCAAGTCCTTTTCTTTAGCCAAAAAAAAAAAAAAGAAGAAGAAGAAGAAGAAGAAAAAACCTTGGTTATCTTACTGACCTCTTATTATATTTTATTGCACAAGACTGGGTCCTCCAACCAGTTACTCAGATTAAACAGAATTTACTCCTGAGACGCATAGGGTAGAGACCACTCAGTCTTTCAAACCGACACTTTGCCAGATAGAAGAAAGTGGGCAAAAACTGCCAACTTGACAGCCAGACTATCTCCTCCAGACAGAAGAAATAACTCCCTCGTCTGGAGGGTGGGGATATTTCAGACAGTTACTGATGGAAAATAGCATGTTTTTTTTTTTTTTTCAATAGGTTCAAATAGTTTAAAGCAGGATTGTGTCCAAAACAATGGGTAAGATTAAGTTATCTCCATAATTCCCTGCCAATTGTTTAATGCTATGATTCTGTCTCTGTGTTTTCACCAGAGACGGGCTTGCAGTTTGGAATTGTACACATCAGCAATGTTTATGCTGCCAGCAAAAGTGCACAGTTGCAGATCTGTGAGCCTTTCCACTATTAACACGTTTGTGGAAAATGGAGTCACACGGATTCTAGGTACTGTGACTCCTTTGTCTGCAAATTTTCTGAACGTTTTAGTCTTCGAAACCAGCAGCTTCTCTGTAAATAAACAAACACTAATGAAACAACTGACAAAGAATGGGAGGTTGGGCAAAGCAGAGCAAGGTTGGCTGGCGGGTTTTAACTGGCAATGTTTCCTTTTTATTTATTTTTGGCAGAAAACAGGGGGTTGTGTTAAATAAGGCAACAAATTAAATGTGGGTGTTCATGTGGCCGTGAAGAATACTTGCAGAAAAAAATGTCCTGACTAATTTATTCATGTGCAGAAATATTACTGAGCTACACAGAGAGCTATTTCAATGAAATGGAATCCTTAGGACTTCCAGATGAGCAACTCAAGTCCTTCCAGAGCTAACTAGAGAAGGAGAGGAGGGAAAATGGGTAAAGAGGAAAGTTATTTTTGTGAAAGTCAAGGTATCATTACCTACAGATTCATCAATGATTAGCCAGGGTTCTCTCTTCCCTGGCATTAGGAATGGAGAGAACAGCTCAGTGCAAAAGATATTGCTGGAGTCATCAGGCTGGATTAGCTTTGGGGAATGAGAAAGAAGAGTTGAAGATACTACAAAATGGTCTCGGGGGAAAATCTCACTAATATTATTGAACAATCACCGCATGATGAATGCAATGCTAAGTGCTTACTACAGTGATTGTGTCTTCCAGTAGATCTGTGAAGGAAGGTGTGTTGTTACTTTTATTTTAGAACTCAAACAACTGAGGCTTCTTGGGGTTCGTAGCTGGTAAGGGTGAGAGCTGATAGTGAGCTTCATGTTGGATGTTAAGAGTTGGAGGTGCTGTGCATTTAGGTGCACTTAGCGTAGTGTGATATTTCTCCAGATTGGTCAATAAATTGCTGGACCAGAAATATTTCCTTACATCCACACCAAGCCCAGATGTGATGCTAAGAGAATAGAGCAGGAGAGAGCTCGTCTAGTTCTGCCTCTTGACCTGATCATTCACTGAGACTCTGGTTTACCTTGCACAGGTCAGCTGGGTTTTATTCTGCTGCACAAGCACAAAGCAGCCTCCATGTTTATCGAAGGAGTGATGACATGGCTTGGGGTATTTCAGGTATTTCCGGGACTCAGTTTTTTGCTTCTTCCCTTCCAGATCCTTTCTAATAATCCCCACATTTCACTTTTTACATCTTTATCTTCCTTCCTGTAGTCCCCTCTCCCCCGCCCAGTAATTGTGCCTACAGAGGGCAGTTGTTTCATGAATTCATTCGTCTTCTCCATTGTCTTCAGTTTCATTCAGACTCTTGTTAGCACCCATGAAAAGCCCTCTGCCTCCATAATTACCAACAGTAATTCTAACCTTCATTCTCTTGCATCCTTCTCTTTGTCTTGCATCCTTAGCCTTATCATTAATAGATCATTTGTCTGAAGACTCGAATTAAGTTTTCTACATGCATCAGCACACTTAGCTGTTAACTCATTAACCAGGGGTGTTAGCACAGAGTGAACAAGAGATAAGAAATGTTCCCTGTTGGTCTAGTTCCCCAGGTATAGGTTACCTTGTACACTAGCTTCTTGCCCATAAATACAACCAAGAAAAGAGTCACGTAGCTAACAAAATTTCACATTTCCCTGAAGGTGTGTTTCTTTTTTTCTTGAGACTAGGTCTCACTATGTTGCCCAGGGTAGCCCCTATCCTGCGGACTCAAGCGATCCCCAATCTTAGCCTCCCAGGTAGCTGGGATTACAGGCATGCGTTAGCTATTTTTTTGAGACTAAGGTCTTGCTATGTTGCCCGGGGTAGTCTAGAACCCGTGAACTCAAGCAATTCCTAGCCTTGGCCTCCCAAGCCTGGGATTAAAGATGTGTACCACCATGCCTGGCTTGAAGGTGTGTTTCTGGAAGAACCCTGGAGATGAGGATTCCTGGGGCAGGGAGTGGGACCAGCACTAGCACAGACATTCCTGAACACCCTCTCCCCACACTGAACAACAGGTTAGGACTTCCTTTCATGGCCCCTCTGTGAGGTGGGTTTTTGGAAAATGTTAGTTTTGATGTCTTCTTTTCTTCATCACCAGCATCTAATTTCAAACTCTCCCACATGTTTGGGCATAAATTGAAGTCATTAGGATAAAGAGATGGGTTAAGTATTGCCTCTCTCCCAAATGCTTCACTTCTGGGGAGGACCTAACTAGCTGATAGTGATATAAACAACACAAAGATGCGCAAGCTTCAGTAATTCTGAAAATGTAGGGAACTTGCCCCAAGGAGAGTGATAAGCCCAGGTCCAAAGGTGAGTCTTTGGGCTTACAGAGTAAAGGGCTTCCTCAGCATAGGTGCCCCCTGAAAGCTGGGCACTGAATAGCATGGATGCCAAGAGTTCAGAAGCAACTAGAGGAACAGAGAACTCTTATGTGATGTGTTGGCGGAGCATAGGAAAGGAAGGGCACCTTTCCCCATCAGAGCACCAGAGAAGGCTTCCTGGTGGAGGGAACTAGAAGGACAAGTCACAGGGGACCAGAATGGAGAGGCAGGCTGGGCAGGTGACCTCTGAGCTTAAGCACAAGGAGAGGTTGTGCGTGGTGTGCAGGGGTGAAGAGTAGCTGCTCCACAGGTCTCTGTGAATTGCTTCGAAAGTGTGAAGCACAAGGTCAGGGGTGGCATCATGACATGAAGAGGGAGGGAGAGGCTGGACTGGACAAGCTCTCCCAGCTCCCTGGGCCAGATTTTGAACCGCTGAACTGTTCTCAACATCCTTCACATTGCAGGGTGCAGAACCACAAGAATGAGATTTAGGTTGGGTTCAGCTCCCTCATCAGAGGTGAGGGCACAGCTTTATGGGCTGGTCACTCTCCCCCCAACTTGAGTTTGCCATGATAATGGTGTTGTTCAGAGAAAACTGCCGTGTAGGTGTTAAAAAAAATGAAACAACTCATTTGAAGTGGACTTGTGGACAATTTGTCAGTGCGGTGGAGCAGAAGACACTGTCGATGGATGACTTAACATTTCAAAAGGTGGGAGGTACAAGGTGAACGTCCTCTGAAATCCAGTTTCAAAACCCAGAGTGTCTTCCCCTATTTATATTCTACTCATCCCTAATCTGAATGAGTCTAAAGGGCTCTCTTCACCGCCTCTTCTTCTTATCTTCACTTTTTCTTTCTCAGTCACCAACATTTCTGATCCCCTCCCTACACCCCACCCCCATTCATTATGACCTTTTTATTATCTATTATGACACAGGGTATATCAATTGATCAGGCTTTTCCCACTATTAGCCTCTGTGACCAGCACATGTGGTACTGCGTCCGCCCCATGATTGTACATACCTGGCCCAGTAGGTGTGCGCATGCGTAAGTGGGTGCACCTGGGCCTGGGAGGTGAAGATAAAAGGGCAGCCTCACCTGAGGAGGGGGAGGGGAGAAAGTGAGGGGAGTGTGGAGAAGAGAGTGCAAAGGAGAATTAGAACAAGGGAGAGAAACTCAAGGGGCTGTTTCTTTGCTGCCTGTTTTTCCCCTGTTCATTAGCAACAAGTGAAGAGAATGCCAAGGGCTCCAGCCTTCTTCAGCTGCTAGAATTGATGATGAACCTGCCCAGAATGGGATGACTGCAAAACATGTGTTCATAACATGGTGAACGCAGAGCCCAGTACCTTTGCCAGGCATCGAGCATCGGCCTGAACCCAGCCTTGTTTTGGAGCCTCTTGAACATTGGCTCATTGAATCCTCATGACAGCTGTGACAGCTCAGTGCCACTTTACCGATGAAAACCCAAGGTGCACAGAGAGAAATAATGCACGCAGATTCCCACCACTAGGAACAGAAAATGGCAGGAGCAACATCAGCTTCTTAAGTATGAATCTGAATACACCCTCTCTGTTGCCAGCACGTCATTTGAAATGATTTCCCAATATGGTTAGGACTTGAAAAGTATCTTTGAAGTGACTTACAAAGACTTATCTGGGGACTCCTCACTTTTACCAGACAACCAAGCCCAGACCACAGGCATCCTAGGTCCTGCCCATTCTAGTACACGCTCTCTGCACCTATAACAGCTACGTTCCTTTATCTGCTGCAAGTTACACGTGTTTGTGGGGTGTTTCTTATGCAAGGTCATAATCCTCTTACATTGCGGATATGATCCCCATCATAAAGAACTGTTAAAAGTGAGGTTCACCTCATGTCACCTCATGTCACCTCACGTCACGTCACGTCACGTCACCTCACCTCACCTCAC
>PVHY01029338.1:0-14376 GCA_004024945.1 Uropsilus gracilis | reverse complement strand
GTGTGTGTGTGTGTGTGTGTGTGTGTGTGTGTGTGTGTACGCGCGTGCGTGTTGAAGGTGCAAAAGAATAAATAAAAGGGAAACAAACAACAGACCTTCAACTCAGAGTCACAGGACAAAGAACACAGGTTGGGTCAGTTGTGCCTGGGTCAGAAGCCTGGCTGTCGCTCTTCTGTCTTTGATTTCAGACAATAAAACCGTAACAACAGCGGTGACAGCAGCATCCACACGGTGAGCAGCACATTCTACTTCAGGCGCCACTCTGAGCGCTTGGGTCCATCACTCAGCAGCCGCACAGCCCCAATACAGCAGGACTTGGCAGTGACCCCAACTGTGGGTGAGGCTGCTTTGGTTCAGATCATGCCCATCGCCCCTCTCCAAGCAATAGCGAGGATGATCATTTTTTCCTTTTTTAATTTAATTTTTAATTGATTGTACCCATATTTCCTTTTTTAATTATTTATTTATATATAAATTTCACATCTTTGTGATCTCTGGGGTTCACCCCCCCCACCCTCCCTGACCATTCCCACCCTATTCCGGCCCCCCACCCTGGAGTTGTGTACTTTAATTTGGTTGTTAGCTTGTTTTGTCTTTTCTTCATGGCTTCGTGTTTATCTCTCCCATGTCCCATATAATAGTGAAACCATTTGGTTTCTATCTTTTTCTTTTTGACTTGTTTCTTCTAATATGATTTCTTCTAAGTCCATTACATCATTGTCTACTCCATGGTTCTCCCACCACCTATCACCCGTGAACCATCATCGTCATCTCTTGTGCCCTCCCCCCCGTTTTACCCCTCCCCCCTCTCTTGCTCTTGCACTATGCTAAAGGTTTTAAATTCTCCCTGTCCTTTGGTTTGTTTGCTTTCCCTACATCCCGCATACAGGTGAGGTCAAAGGATGATCATCTTGAAGAGTGCCTTTCACTCCTAACACGAAGGCCAGTGAGCCTACAGCCAGCAGGCACTCCCAAAACATTTTCCCTTCTTATTCAGTTTGAATATCAGTGTCCACAAGGCAGACATTCATTTCATCTGATCCTTTTTCCAGCACTTTCCTAGGCACATGTCTACCCCACACTCCTTCCAGTTTCTCCCCTTTTGCAGGACTCTCTGAAAAATCAGCTTCAAGGCAGTTGTGCTCCCCACTCAGACTCCTTCCCAGGAAATGAAGACTCCTGCTCCCAGAAATAATCTTGCACAGGAAGAGCATTGCTTCACATCTGCTCATTTATTTATTGCACGGAGCGTTCATGATGCTTCAGGCTTGCAAGTGTGCAGCCAGCTCCAGGGCTCCAACCACCTTGGAATTCACACCATCAGCAAGAAGGCACCATCTTGAAAGTGGACTCAATCCCACTGATGATGGCAGCCAAAGCCAGCATCTTACCAGTGAGTCTCAACCCCCTGACAGACCCTTAGCCGGGACCACCCAGCAAAGCCACTCGCCAACTCCAGACCCCCAGAACTGCATGTGAAAATAAATGCTGGTCTAAGTCACTGGGACAATCTGCTCTACTCCTCTAAAGAATGAATATGAGCCTTGATGGCATAGGATGCTTTCCAGAAGTGCTATGGAAAACATCAACTCATTAGAACAGGTTGGGAATTCAAAACATAACAAAACAAAGGGTCATAAAGCAAGACCCATGAGAACATGAAGACTAGTTCATTCATTCACGAGGACTGGCTACTTTTTCATTTTAAAAAGGGGATGAATCGATATAATCATATTCTATCATATCAATAATATTCAATGGATATCAATATAAATCATATTCAATGAATGCAATAGCCCAAGCATTCTACAAGCACTGTCTCCTTCCATTCTCAAAACAACCCTGGAGGTCGGATTAGTCCCATTTTTCAGGTGGACAAACAGAGGCTCCAAGGGGTTAAGTAATGTGTCTATGGACACAAAGCTAGTAAGTGGTGGCATCTGAACCCAAGCCAGGACTGTCTAACTTCCAAGTCTGTTTTTCTAACCACTACCCTCTACCTGTGGACAGAAGAGAAAAGAAATACACCCAAAGGTGTGCTCTTTGAGGACATTTCTTTCTTGTACTTTTCACATCTTCTACAAATGCACCTGTTGCATTTATAACAGGAAAAATGAATAGTTGTTTCTCTTAATAAAAATAAAATAAATCCAAAAAGTTCCCACTTTGGGGAATCTAAAGATAAAAGAGTTTTTCCTCTATTCTTGTTCTTCATGCTTTGCAAAGGGATGTCTGCAGTGACCACACTTCCCTACAGCTCCTGCCTGGTGTGCTGGAGGGTGTCTGGCACCCGTGGTCACAGCCACCCAACAGCCATAGCAAATGCTCTCAGCAGCTGCATCCTCTGCACTCAAGTTGCCCCCACACTATCAGCTGCAAGCACCTGCAGCTCCACCTGGTAACTTGCTCTGGGTGGAAACATACTAGGTCCCCACACAGAGGTGCCAGCATATCCATACCTCAGCCACCACTCCCAGGCCTCTCAGGGTAAAAGACGGGGAGGCACGTCCACTCTCCCCAAGTTCCCCAGCAGATAAGCAGGTGAGCAACCTGATGAGACTCCCCCAACTTCCCAGCTGCTCTTACTCTCGCCAGTTTTCTGGACTCAGCTCCCCAAACCACGACTTGTCCTCCCATCCTGGTCTCGGGCTCTGCTTCAGGGGAATCAAGCCACAGCCAGTCCCTTGGCACGAAGGACCTGAAAAAGGTCCGAGACTTTCCAACCACGCTATGGAAGCCTGGAAGAACAGCACCGTCCCTGCAGCCGCAGCGGAAGCACTGAGTTCCCACGGGCCTCCTTGCACAGGCCTCGGGCCCTACAAAAACCCATGATAAGGTTCTTTCAGAGAGAACTGCCCCCTGCCAAAGTAGTCCACGAAGCAGTCCCTCTGTGCCTGCTGCCACTCTCCAGGCCCCAGTTATTTCACCCCTCACCCCAAACACTGCCAGCTGCACAATGCAGTCTGCTTTCACGCAAAACAGCCCAGGCTGGTGGGCAGGGCGGGACTCCAAGACTGGATCTCAGGATACAGACAGGAGACCTTCCCTGAGGGCTTGTCGAGGCCCTGGAAGGGAGAAGTTAGTTATTTTCTCTCTCCTAACAAGGGGGAAGTTGGCTGCTTAGGGCGCCTGGAAGTACCTTCCAACAGAGCCGGTGCTTTTAATCAACAGAGCTTCACACAGCACCCAGCGAGTCCCCAACAACCAGCCCTAGAGGATGAGCCGGGGCCAAGTGGTGCAAAGCCCCTCTTGTCTCCAAAGCCATGTTGCAGGGAGTCCCATCAGGATGACTTTGCCCCCAGGGGCCCCTGGGCCAGAGCTGGAGGCACAGGTTGTCACCCAGGGTTGGGAGCTGCTAGAAGCACCCAATGGGGTGAGGCAAAGGGGACTATTAACACCTGGCACAGCTCCCACAACATATGACCTCACTCGAGAAGTCATGCATCAGGGCTGAAGCAAAGCCTTGGAACAACAAAGGAAGAAGAGCCCGGGTGCTGGAAAGCAAATACACCGAGACTTTCAGCCTAAGCAATGTCTTCCTCTTCGGCTGGTCATCCATCAGCATGACAATATTTACTTTTTGTGAGTCCCTCATCAACAGCCACAAATGCAGGCAGGTCATTTTTTAACAGGCTTGCCTGGGGCAGAATGGAGGCACAGGCCAGAAGTCTCCAGCACACCGGACCTCAGCCAGGGTGTAGGTTGCTATCCATCAAGCCCACCCTCCTTTGGTAAGGAGACAAACATTGATGCATCTGTTCAGTCAATTTACACAGCTCATCATTTATTTATTCCGCCTCATTTCATGGAGGGTTTGCGGCAGTGCCACAATTATAAACAATCAAATATCAATAACAGATGATATAAATTAGAACAAGGAGTGAAGGGGTGTTGGGCGGGGGCTTGTTATGGTTGATGTCTGCCTGGAATCTCTTCTCTGAGGAGTTCCCCCTTCGATGGCACACACGCATACACACGCAAACACACACACACATACACACACAACCAGAACTCCACAGCAATCTGTTTAATTGGGGAGGTTAGGGTGGATTTGACTCCATCTACACTGGACAGATGTGGATGGACACATGCTCCCAGTATGACCAACCAGAAACCACTTTCCCTGGTCAGTAATTGGCCCATGGATGATGAGCATGTGACCATTAGGGACCTCACCAAGGTTTTTTTTTCAAGATCACAGGGAAACATCTCTCTTGTCCTAAGTCTGTTGCACCAAGGACAATACTGGGTTAGGGCTGCCAATAGCCATCTTACAACCCCCCACCTTCCTGAAAAGAACCTGTCTTGAAAATTAAGCCAGAACTGGAGAGACTGAGAGCCCCCGAGAACATAGGCTGGCTGGTGGATGTGCCTGGTCAGAGGCAAGACCTACCAATCCCTTTGGGGGTTTATGCTAAGCTTTAGTCACCTGAGCCTGAATAATCTGACATTGTCCAGGGAACATTCCAAGAGGGGGGGCTAAGTAAAACCCAGGGCACAGGAGATGAGGATCAATGCTATTTCAATTTAGTCATGTGCTTCCTGCTAGACAAAGGGAAAAGGGAAAGCTGACCAGGTACAGCATCCTCCCCAAGCAGAACTCCTCCTAGCAAAGCTTCCTCCTAGTACTGCCTTCTAAAGCACCATGGGCCTCGGAGAAGGAAAAGCTAAGATTGGGACTGAGGGGTGCTGTACCTATTGATTGACACCCTTCAGAAAGTGCACTTATGGGATTAAGAAGTTGCTCTTCACCAGCACTGCAAGGAAGGACTCACCCTGACATGTGGGTCATTTTGAGAGGCACAGATTTGGAGCTGCTTCCAAGATATTTTAGCCACTATTAGTTCTCAGCCTGACTTTGCCCTTTCCTTCCCAGAAATAAGCTCATTTGTCCCAATTTCTGCAGGTTCTGCTCTGCACCTTGTTCTCTGCCCCGAGGAGGTGCCAAGGGGCTTACAGATGCTGGGGGCTGTGCTGGGCGTCTCCTCTTCTTCACCTCCTGTCTCCAGGATTCACTCAAGCTGTTGGGATCTCACGTTCCCATCAGGCGTTTGCTGCATCGAGGCTCTCACATGGCTCCAGCCCAAGGGACAGATTGTTCCAGGCTCCCCATCCTTATAAAGCCAAAAATAAAAGCCATTGTGCCCCCCATTTGTGTTGGAATGGTGATGGCTTTACTGAGGCACATATGACTACATGCACCCCAAGTACTCCAGACAGAGGCAGGTTCATAACCAAATGTTTTAACTGTGACACTTTGGCTATTTTTACAGACTTTGTCTTCAGTAACCTAGGACCTGAGGTGGGAGGTTTTGTACATTATTTTGGTACAGGGTAGTGATGCAGTTAAAAATTCTATTGGCGCCAAAATACCCTGGTGGGTGGGGTCAGAGAGAAGGATGTGTGGGAAGAAGCAAGGCACGCCAAAAGGCAGATAAAAGGAAGGAACAAGGATTTTTTTAAAAAAGGAAAGGAAAAGAAGGAAAGAGATGAGAATGGTGGACTGAATGGTAGACTGAGAGAACAGGCCCACATGGCCTGGCCAGGGGAAGCCCCCTGGAAGAATGAACTGGAGGTGGTGAGGAGCCATGGTGACCGGCAGAAGAGTAGCCAGTGTGGAGTGTGGCACTGCAGCAAGGTGGCATAGTGAGTTGGTACCTGGAGATGGCCAGGGATTTGGAAAGCTGATTTGTGCAACAGCAATTGTGGAGAATGTTTGAAGCACCTTGGAGAAGCAGATAAGTTTGGAACACTGGAGAGAAAAGAAAAGAAAAGAGAAGACACTGGAGAAAGACTGGACATTTGCTGGGTGCCTGCCTCAGGTTTGGAGGGGCAAGGAGACACCATCTTGGACATGTGTCTTTGGGACTGAAAATAGTGACTGGGGTAAGATAACTGGCCACTTGTGGCTTTGAGGACTTTTTGTTTTCCCTGTTGAATTCCCTTGCAAATAAAACTCCTTATTAAACTGCATTTGTCCGGCAACTGCTACATGCAGGTGAAGAAAGTTGGTGGCAGAAGCTGCATTCTAAGAGGTTTTTTCCCTATGGTTTGTTGGTTGCTGGTTTCTGCCCCTTTCGACTCGATTTCATTTTCACCTCATCTTCACAGCAATCCAAAGAGCTAACTAGGATTGCTTTCATCTCCTGGGAGGGAGTGTATGCACTTTGTCCAAGGTCATCAGGAAGAGGCAGAACCATGAAGGTGACCACATCTTAAGGCACCTCAAGTCCATAGTCTGGCCTCTGCCACAGGCCCTGAAAGATAGGTGTCACAGAAACACAACCAGGGTCACCCAGCCAAGCATGCCTGCCTTTCTTCCCGACAGGGTCACCTACAAATCGACCGTTAAAATATATTCAACTGGCTGCTATTTGCACCAGAGTAAGAATTATTTGACTGAACAATTAGGACTTTTAAGGCATTATTTCTCAAAATATGCTCTTGGACAACACATATCAGAATCTGCCGCAAAGAAGTCAAGACTGTTAATCGTGTGTGTCCTGGATGTACTTCCCAGCATCCCTGCTCCATGAAAATGAAACTCAGTCCAGTTACTTGTTGATACATACGTATATCAAACAATGCCACAGTGAACCTGCTTGTACGCTGGGTGTCTGCTTGGGTACCTTCTCATAGCTCTCAGTTCATTGAGGGCAAAAGGGGCAGACAGAGGCCAAGAAGGGAAGAAAGGTCAAGAAAAGTCAATGAAGTCAAGCAGACTTAAGGGTTCAGATCCTACCATGGTCCCTTGGACAAGTGACACCCTCCCTGGGCCATAGTTCCTGTGGGGTCAGGGTGGGCTTGGTTAGTGAATGAGGCTGTGTTAGAGGCCCAGTAAATGCTTAAATGCAGTCAACTGCAGGTCCCCTCCAAAGAAGGGTGCAAAGGGCCTGGTACCTGTGCTTGTGGATTGTGTGTCCCACCAATACGCCCCAGAGGGGTGGCTGGGTGGAGGGAGCAATGAAATTATGGGCCAATCAGCAGCCTAGCAAAAATCCACTTTTTTGCTAGAACTTGTTTCTGAACTGCCTCCCGAAAGATCATCTGAAAGCGCTCGTACAATGAACACTCTCCCCACTCCTGAGAGTGGGGTACCCACTGGGCGTGGCCAGGGACCCTTGGAAGTGGGACTGGAAGTGGTGACCGCCCTCAGGAGCATAGATACATCTATGAAAGTCAAGCCATAGCACAAAAACCAACATCGGAGCAGGCTATGGCAAGGGCCCAGTAAAAGCTGCCACACAGTCAGCTGCTGGCTCCACCCCAAGTGTAAGGCAGAGCACCTGGGGTCAGGGCAGGCGAGGCCTGTGAGATGTCTGTGAGAGATCAGAAGTGAGTCAGTCAATTAAAAATGACAAATTTGGTGATTTTATGATAACATGGATGTACTTAGAAGAAATCATATTAGCAGAAACAGAAAAAGAAGAAGACAGACACCAAATGGTTTCACGAATATATGGGATAGAGGGAAAAATTTTAGAAACAAAAGCCATGAGGAAAAGGCAACAAGCTAAGCACCAAACTGAAGCACACAACTTCGAGCAGGGGGGAAATGGAGGGAATGGTGGGGAGGGTGGGGGTGGGGTGTGAATCCCTGGGATTACAATGATGTGAAATTTATATATAAATAAATTTTAAAAAAATAAAATAACAAGAGATCTTCTTGTTAAAGGATACTATGAAAAGCAAAAGAAAAAAAAATGAGTCAGGCCCAGGGTAAGAGGTGGGGAAAAGCACAGAGAAAGGATGGAAGGTTCCAGAAGCTGACTGGAGGTGGAGTCTGAAAGCAAGCATCACTCAGGGACCTGCAGGACATGACAGTACCGTCCTGACCCTGAGTTTCTAGAAGACTGAAACCTGCCCTTCCCCCGCCAAGATAGACTCATCACACTGCCCTTCCCAGGAGCCTCCAACACCCAGTTCAGGCTTCCCTCTCCATCCAGTGGAGACCCCTGCCTTCTCAGGCTCTCAGGCAGGAGGAAAGGCGTGGCTTCCAGTCTTCTAGGAAAGGCGACATCACCCGCTGAGACCACCAAGTGTCCCTCCTAAACACCCACAGGTGAGGTCCCATCACCCCTTGGCCCCTCACCTTTTAAGACCATACCCACCACCCACCTCACAGGCCCCTCTCACAGCCCAGGCTGCAGCTGGAGCTGACCCATGTCCACGTTACAAGAGGAAGCTACTCCAGTGTCCACTGCTGTGGACTGAAACTTGGCGTCCCCTCAAAAGTGACCGGGCTTGGAGACACAGCTGTAGGAAGTGGGAAGTTTTAATGCAGGCAAAGGGGCAGGGCCTTAATCAGACTGGATGGGTGTCCTTTAGATCAAAGGCAGACTGCTGACGGGAATACAGACCAGTCCAGCCACTCTGGAAGGCTGTGTGGAGGACCGTCACACTACGAAAATGAAACTACCATTCGATCCAGCAACCCCACGTCTGAGAATCTACCCAAAGGTTACAAAAACACTAATCCAAAACAAAAAAACAAAAAACACCTGAACTCGGATGTTTATCGCAGCATTTACAATAGCCAGGATATGGAAACAATGCCCCCCAAAAAATGAATGGATCAGAAAGTTGTGATCTATGTACATGATGGAATATTATTAGGCAATCAAAAAGATAATTTCGATGCATTTCTGATAACATAGATGGACCTAGAAGGAATCATGCTAGCAGAAATCAGCCAGAAAGAGAAAAATAAAGACTGGATGATCTCACCTATATGCGGGATAGAGGGAAAAACAAAGAAACAAAAGGACAAGTGGGACTTAAAACCAACCAAATGTCAGCAGAACTGAAGCATAGAGGAAGGGAGGGGGAGGGAGGTTGAATCAGAGGAGGGAGGAGCACAAGAGATCAAGATGATGGGTCATGGGTAACGGTGGTGAAGAACTTCAGGGCATATAACAATGCAAACATATATTGTTAGGCCGCCACTGTGTCAAGTGTCTGTGTCAAGACACTTTGGAAACACGAATGTAAGAATATAGTGCCGTCAATTTTTTAAAAATAAAATAAATCAAAGGTAGAGACACCAGGGCATATGCTCACCACCGTGAGTTTCTCACCAGAGCCCTGTGAGCTGGCACCTGGACTCTGGACCTCCAGCCTCCAGAACTGTGAGGAACTAAATGTCTGTGGTCTCTGCCGCCCCCTCTGTAGTATTTTGTTAGGGCGGCCACGAAGACTCCATTTCCACTACACCGTGAAATGAGCGAAGTGAAAAGGTATGTTTGCAAATGTTAATGACGACCTAGACTATCTTTGGGAAAACAAACAATAAGCTCATTATAGTGATTGCCTCAAAGGAGGAAACTGGGGGCTTTGGATCAGGGACACTGTTGTTACACCCTTTCCACCGCCTGATCTTTTTTTTCTACAATGTATATATTGACCTATTCAGATAATTAAACACCTTCATAATAATAAAAAATGATAAGCAAGTATAGATCTGGGCTTTTAGCAGTGTGCTTAATTTAGTCTAGCTACACATGTTGCTTCTCAGCCATAAACCACTCAAACTTACATAAGGTTACACTGCACTGTTCCTTCAAGTATTGGAAAATGCACTGTAAGTGGATGGCACGAGACACTCTCTGGAGACCTAGGGAAGCCTCCCTTTTGGGAAACCCCCAGCTTCCCAAACCATCAGTCCCTACAACTTAAGCAAATATTTTATGATTTGCACAGCTCAGGGCCTGGAGCTGGGGTTTGCTGGGGCGGGGGGGGGAGGTGTTGTGCAGGGGGCTGGCTAGTTACAAGAGACCCAGGGGACATTTTCTACTCCTGGTTACAATAAAGATCTCAGAGGAGGCATCGCTGGGGTAAAGAACAAATAAATAAGCCCCAGGACTCTCCCGTCTGCCCATACTGTGCCACAATGGGATGGGCACAGAGCCCCCAGCATTATCCAGAGACCCCACACACACATCTGCCCAAGACCTGCTTATGCAAGGCTCTCGCCCAGAGGGAGCTACCATTCAGCCCAAGTCCCCCATGAAGGCAGCTTCTCCACTTGAGCACCAGATGAAGTAACTGGGTTGTATTTGGGGGCCAAGTTATATGCAAAATGCATATCTTTAAATGCTAGAATCACACTCGGGAGAAGCTCGTGGGAAGTGAGTCTGTCTGAGGCTAAAGCCTCGTCTCCCGTCTCCCTTCAGCATATGCTCGCTGTGCAGGATGATGAACAGAAATACTTCCATTATTTAGGTTGCCTGCTCTCCCTCGCTCCCTTGCGGCCCCCTCCCACTTTCTTCTCCCCATCCCTGACCTGCGATCACAGACGCGAATTCCCATCTCTCCCAGGCACTTGTGCCTCGCTCTACTCTACAGTGAGGTGACTGCATCTGGTACTGGCCTGACCTGGCTCCTCCTTCAACTGTGGAAACTCAGAGAACTATTATAATCAGATCCCAACTGCTCGAGCATCCCTGGTTTCCTAGCAACCCTGAAAATGTTTTGGTGAAGGGTTGGAGCAAGGATTTCATGGGTAAGATAGTGGCATCTGTGTTGGAGGCTGCCAGAGAGCTTCCCCAAATTATCTTCAATGTCTTTCTTGTCCATTTTCCCAACAAGACACCTTCCGGTTCACCGGAGGAGGGATGGAAGGGGTACACGAAGCTACTTAACCTAGATTCCAGACCACCCATCACTCCCCCCTCTCGCCCATGGAAACCCCTAGAACCAGAGCCAAGCTATGTCCTTGCCACCTGCCTTCTTTTACAAATGAACTCCTCCACATGCCCATGTGTCCAGTCACAATACCATAGTGCCTACCTAGACAATATGAGGAAACGGTTTGCTGAATAAATGTGCAATAGAGAAGCCATTCTCCACATAACATTATATGTCCATTTTCAACAGTAGACTTACAAGAATGCAAATGCATTCTTCATGCTGCCCTTTGTTCAATCGACAAAGATTTTTTTTATTTGAAATCAAGGATAATAACTATTAAAATACAGTTTCTGGTTATGCTCCATTAAGAAACAAAGTGAGGCAGCTCTAATAAGTAGTGCTATGGCTGTCTGACTTGGTGTAGATAAGTATCTCAGAGAACCTGGAGAATAAAAGGTCATCCTGTGGCTCAAAGTATCCATTTCTGTGTGTTTTTATTCATTAAAAATGACATGCTTGTCACCTACCAAACATTGTATATCAAATATTACTCACTGGGGTCATCCCCGTTGATTGGTTTCTATTCCCTTCTTTTACATATGAAATTCATCTTCCCACATTTGTAAAATCCTAAGTCTTTTGAAGGACTTCAAACACTATTTGTGCAGAAACAGGGTATAAATACAAAGCATAGAGAGTCTTCTCTCCTCGCCTGCTTTCTCAGCAGACATGACTAATCAATCGCAGCACCCCTGTTCACTGAGCTAGTCCTTTTGAATACTCCACTTCAGGCAGCCACTGCCAGCCATATGTGCAAGTTCCCAAAAGAAAATCTAGATGAAGAGGAAGTCTTGGTTTTGGAGTAAGGCCATGCTACTTTTCAATGCATCGATCAGATGGATGACCTCTATCTGTTTACTCTCTCAAAGAGCTGCTTTGCAGGGATGGTAAGAGAATTAAGTGAGATAACATATTGCAAACACCTGGCATACAGCAGGTATCCAACGAGTGTTAACTATTGGTGTTATTACTCTTACTCAAAACAGTTACATACAATGACTGCTGAAGAAAACGGCATGAAGAGACACAATGGAAGCAACTGCAATGGGACAGAAGTATCTTAAAACCAGGAAAGGCAACCAAGCCTCACTTCATCCCTGCACTCTCTCTAGCCACAACACAATGTATCCTATTTTCTTCTCATATTTTTTACTAAAAAGTATCTAGAGAAGCAGGGGATACTCAGAACATCCCTGCCTGAAAATCCAGAGACTGCATCTTTTGTTGTTAAGTACTTTTCTTAGCCTGACCCAATTTTGCTCCAGGGGTGAAGATTAGAAGATTTGGTGACCAATTGGGGGCATTTTGGGATTCCGAGTCAAAGGGTAGGTAGATACTTGATCTTAACACAGATAAGCCAGGGGTTAGGACTTGCCCTTGGGTAATTGCCCAATTATAGGATATCAAATGGATTTGTGGATCTGATGTTTTTTTTCTTTGTATCCACCTCTTCCCTCTGGGCTGAAGACTTCCTTTTAAGTATAATAATTAAATATGGAACACAGCTGAGGGAGATTTAATAGTCTGCTGGGCAATACATTAAAATCAATACTGTGATCCTAAGCAGGAGATTATTAAGGTACTTTGCATCACCAGAGTTAAGTTTTTTTATTATCTATATCAAACCAACATAGTTGTCTCATAAATATTAAAGACACCCAATTCCCTCCTTACTTTGCTTTCATGCTAATGAAATTGAGAGCCGGCATGCGATGGGATCTTATGAGGCAATCTATGACACAGAAAAGCTGAAAGAAATGAAATGGGGGGAAAGGCAATTGAAAAAAATCAATTGTGATTAAATTGGCGAATAGGACTTTGAAAACACTGCCTTTGTGTGACATTTCATAATTCCCAGGTCATGCTGGAATATTTATTCACAATCTTTTAAATAGATCCAATCTCTCTTGGCATGTAATTCAGTCTTTGCGAAACTCTGATAAAAACACTGAAGGTTTAGTCCACATGAACTAAAACCCCAAGGAAATGACAGAGAAGATGGAATCATAGTGGTGACTTGGGGAAATGTGCCCAGTGTTGTTTTCTGACAGCATCCATTCAACACATTTTCATAAAGCACCTACTATGCAAAGTACTGAGGCTATAGTGGGGAACAGGATGGACAAACTCCCTTGTCTTGGTAGATTCAGAAGAACCCAATAAACAGGATAGGTCAGGTCATGATGGGAGCTATGAAGAAAATCAAATGGTGACCTTGTATTTTCTTTTGCTTTCGTGCTATTTGGGCCTAATAAAATTCCTTCCAGTTCCATCCATATTACCGTGAATGAGACAAGTTTATCTTTTTTAGTTGCTGAATAGTATAAATACTGGATAGTCTCACAGGTGGGATATAGAGAAACCAAACAAAAGGACAAGAAAAAGTTAAAACTATCAAGCTGACAACAGAGCTGAAGTATGCAGCAAGGGAGGGGAAAAGAGGGCAAAATTGAGAGAGGGATGAGCACAAGGGATCATGGTGATGGTTCACGGGTGATACAGTGATGGGAGAAGTATGGGGTATACAATGATATAAGAAATATATATGTATATATATTATAATCCGTGAGTATTTTAAAAGACTGTAGGGCTGAAGAAAGAGATGGTGATGGAGTTCCTTATGGAGGGTAGGCTACATTTTTACAAGGAAGGCTTTGCCAAGGAGATAACAGTTTAAGATCTCAATGATGGGAAAGAGGCTGTACCACGGAGCTCTGTGGAAGATCTGTGAGCAGTACTGTGAGCAGAGGAAGTAAAATCCAAGCCCTGACCTACAGTGGAAGTCATCTTGGCACAGCATGTTCAAACAAGAGATCAGGGTAGTCCTCTCCGCCCCCTCCAGGCCTGGTCAATTCAGGTTATCCTCCTCTCCTCTCCTCCTCCTATCTCCTTTTATTTCTGATCTTTCATTTCCCTTTTTTTAAATAAATGTGCCTCTATCACCCCTAAAAAAATTTTTTTTTAAAGAGATCAGAGGAAGATTCGAAAGAGAGATATTCAGACCAGGTTCTATAGGGCCTTAGAAACATGTGAGAAGTTTATTTTTTTTTTCAGTTGGAGGGTTTTAAGCAGATAAGTGATATCATGAAATTAAGGCAAAAAAGATCCAAATCTACACTCCTAAACTGTGCAATGCCCAAAGCAAGGGGGGAGTCAAGATCCCTTGACCTGGTTTTGGAAATCAGGGTTCATTTTCTGTTCTGCCACCTCACTAGTTGTGTTTAGCCCAGTCACAACTAGTAAAGTGGTCAAAATGGATAAGAGACTTAGAGGTCAGACCTGAAACCATAGCATACATTGAGGAAAACTTGGGCAAAACTCTCCATGAACTACAGTTCAGAAATCCCTTTCTGGATTTCTGCAGATGGCAAAAAAATGAAGGAAAACAAACAGATGGGACTACATCAAACTAAAAAGTTTCTGTACAGCAAAAGAGACAACAGAAAAAACTAAAAGATGTCCAACTGAATGGGAAAAAATCTTTGCCCTCCACATGAGTGACAAGGGCTTAATAACGAAGATCCACAAGGAACTAACACAACTAAACAAAAGCAAAACAAAAAGCCCAATCAAAAAATGGGGAGAAGAACTAAAAAGACACTTTTCCAAAGAGGAAATACAAATGGCCAACAGGCACATGAAAAACTGCTCAACTTCGCTAGTAATAAGAGAAATGCAAATCAAAAC
>PVHY01029337.1:0-14368 GCA_004024945.1 Uropsilus gracilis | reverse complement strand
GATGGATGGATGGATGGATGGATGGATGGATGGATGGATGGATGGATGGATGGATGGATGGATGGATGGATGGATGGATGGATGGTGGATGGATCCATCCATCCACCAAGTGTGCTTGGAGAGAGGAGACTGTATTGTTGTTTTTAGTTAAATATTGCAGCTGTCACCAGAAGTTATGAAGATTGAGTACTAATGCATTTTTAATGCAGATAATTTATTATATAAGTCCCTCCCCCCGCCATGTTTCCAATAGGAGGATGTCACTGAGTTTCTCCATTTTAAAGGAAAATTCAACATATCTATCTATCTATCTAGATACGTTGAATTTTCCTTTTACTTTGAGCCCTAAATGTTACCATGATTCTAAAGACAAAGTATCAAGAGACCCAAAGGCTCTCACCAGAATTAATTAGTGAGGGATTTGTTTTGCCTAGTTTCAAACAAGTGGGTCATTTCTACCTTTGACTGAGGAAAAGTTATTGTTTACAGAATAGAATAAGGCAGGCCCAGCAAAGGGCCACAGTATTCCTGGCCCACTTTCCCTAAGTCCCAGGGATCAGTAGGAAAAAACTTGTCAGAAGAAGCAAGGCAGAGGCCAGAGGACACAATAGTCAACCGAGGGACAGCAAGGTAGTGGTGGAAAACCCTGAGAAAAAGGGTTCTGTGGGGTTGGGTGAAGGTCATCAGGGGGAATCCGCATGAAGATGTGAGAAGTTGAATTTAATGAAAGTAATAAATGGTGCACAAATTAATCAACATAAGAAGCCGTTGGTTTCAAGTACTCTTCTGTCCTTCCCCATCTTTGTTCTCATGACAAGTTCTGTGTATTACTTTTCTCACATTTTCCTCCTCTGATCTGCTTTCTGTGCTCTTTGTGCACACATGGTCAGTTAACCTTTCACTTTTGAAGTCACCCTACCATAGTCACTGGCTCAAAGGCCACTCTGGGTACGCATCCCACACTTCCTCTTACTGGACTTGTGATCTATTGTGGGCAAATCTCTTATCCCCACGGCACCTGGATTCCACAGAAACACTGATAATTTCCTCCTATGATCTAGAGATTCTCTCCAGTATTGTTGAGGCTATACAGTTCTATTGCCAGGAGATCCCTGTCCCTGATCCCCAAGGCCACTGCCTGCTCAGTCGCAGGATACACCACCTACTCCTCATGTCAGTGCTGTCACTGCTATTGCCTGAAGTTTCCAAAACTGTCATTATGATCACCCAAGACCTTTTCTCAGAATACAAACTGCAGGGACTAATCCAATGAAGTCTCTGAAACTACAGAATCGGAATTCCAGGTGAAGGAGAAGAGCATGCAGAGCCTCTCGGTGCATGTTTTTACAAAAGGTCTGCATCAATAATTCTGATGTGTCTGACCGGGCCCCATTCAAGTTCTACATCCCTTAGAGGGATGTTGGGCCAGATCAATACCTGGTGTCTGTGGCTATACTTTTTGGCTGATCAGTAATGTTCTAGAAGCCCCATCTTGGTGGTCTTCCTCAACCTGGAGTTAAGGGCATCCTTCTCCTCCCACTGCTTCACATTTGTTATACAGCCCGCCCTTCCCAGGTTGTCTCATCTTCTGTACTAACTCTCCCCAACCCAGTTTTCCATAAGACAAGAAATCCTTTAGCTTAGCTTCTTTTAAATCTTTCCTCTAGACCTTAGATGTCTGATTTCCTAATGTCCAGGATAAACCTCTAATGATGTAGCCCCCTGTTTAGCTGTTATTCCAAAATCACTAAGCTACATTCTCCCATGTCTCTTCTCTATATCACATCAAGTGGCACTTGTGATGAATCCTGCAAATCCAGAGTGGCATTTCTCCTTTATTAATCCCTTAAGTGCCTTCCCCACTTATCAGAAGCCTACAATTTGTGCATCTTTAGAACTGAAAAACAAATGCAGTCAATTTGGGATTTTCCTGTTAGTGCTGAGTCATTTGAATGCAAATGCTCCCTTGGCAAGTGACTGAGCAAAAGCTTGGGCAATGCCCCCCTGAGACATCAGGCTTCTTCCCTCTGCCCTACCACACTGGGGAGCACTTCATTCATCATCCTGGTCTGTTTATGACTCAGAGCCAGCCACTGCCATTGTCTTCTTACATTTTTGTATATTTATTTCAATATTCCTGGACACTTAACGTATGTGATATATACACAATTGAAAGGAAATGAATAAAGGCAATGTGTGTGTGTGCATGTGCATGGCACTCCATCTACCTGATGCCATTAAAATAATGAGCCTCAAACTATGTCTTTGTGAGGAGGGAACTGCTGTTGGCACAACCTCTATGGGTAATGAGTGTGCAAGGGAACTTGTAGGTAAGAGTGTATCTCTCCCCAAAGTGTACTAGGATATTTTCAGATCTATGTTTCAAACCGTTCCATTAAAAGTAGTTTAAACAATAGTTTAATCTCACAAGGCAAGAAGGTCCAAGGATGGTTGATTCTCAAACTGGAAAAACAGTCCATGGACAGCATCCATCTTTTTATATTTTGCACTCTCATTTTTCACTATGTACTTCATGGTGTTATAATGTCTGCCCTCAGGGTTGCAAGATGGCTGCCCCAGATCCAGACATTACTACAGTCACTCACAGTCAGTGAAAAATACCCATGTTTTCTCTTATGATCTTTTACGAGGAAACCAAAATCTCTTTAAGAGCCCTCACACATATATACATACAGTGTCCATTCTGCTTAGAACTCATTCGCCCCAACAAACTTCAAATGGATCTATGACTTTATTTGCCATGTGTACACCACTGTGGGAATTTAGTTCTGTCAGAAAAATAAAAAGAGATGGTAAAGCAGTGGGTTACAAAAGCTATCAAATAAACAGGAGCTCAGGACTGGATGAGAAGGACAAAAACTTTTTTCCTGCTTGAACTCTCTTGGTACTGCCTGACATGCTGTCTACATACCTAGACATATCTCAGGAGTAAAGGTATAGCTATTCAGATAACACCATTTTTGGTCATTAGTTAAAATGCTTTTGCTTCAACCTTTTGCTTATTTTGGGGCACCAGGAGACTCTTAGGACAGCACTATATTCTTAAGTTCAGGCACCATGAGGAATCACAAATTGAGTCAAGGCAGGTCTTAATCCAATATTATAGGAAAATGCCATAGACTAGGCAACTTAAACAACAGTTCCGGAGATTGACATGTCTCAAATTGGGGTGCCAGCATGATGAAGCTATTGTAGCAGCTCTTCTCCATATTTGGCCATCTGGCCATTTATCACTATACCATCAAAGCAGGACCAGCAGATGCTGGTCCCCACCCTGCAAGGAGAAAGTTTTCTCATGTTTCTATCTAAAAGGTCACTAAACCCACTCAAGTAGGGACCACCTTCATGCCCTAGTCACTAACCACTTCTATCTCCAAATGTTCTCACATTGCAGGTTAGAGTTGCAACATATAAATGGTACAGGAGAGGCAAGATACAAATATTCATTCAGTCAAGTCCAAAGTGAAAAAAGAAGAAAGGAGGCTGCCCTGACCAGACCCATGGCTCAGTGTCTGATTAGTTGTGTGCAGAGTCTACTCAGCACATATCTTCTCTGTGACTCAGAGGGTAGTTGTAGTTGAGCCTAAAGAAAGTGAATGAAAGCACCAATTACTACAGAAGCTAAATCTACTGTAGAGCTTGCAAAGCCTGCAAATTTGTGGATAAAAAGAATAAACATAGGATGTCAGCAAGTCATGACTGAAATAAGAGCTTAGAAGTTAAGGAAAATATTGAAGATGATGTGTATCTTGGAAAAAAATGCGAACATCAACATGCTAAATGCACTCCAACAAATAAGAGAAGAATCAGAAAAAAAAGGACAAAAGAATTATAGAAGTATTTAATGCACTAAGGGAAGAAGTAGAAACATATAAAAAAGAAAGCATCAATATATATAACCTAATCAACAAAATGAAGAATGAAAATGAATCCCTAAAATTGAAATTCAAAGAGACTCAAGATTTAAGGGTTGCAATATGAGCTCAAAAATGCATGGAAATGCCATGGAAGCAGATTAGATGAAATAGAGGAAAGAATCAGCACACTTGAGGATATAGAAATAGAAAGGACAAAGAAAGAAAAAGAGAGAAAAACAAAGTAAGAGGATTGAAGAAAAGCTTGAAGATATGTCAGATTCCTTAAAGAAAAGAAACATAAGAGTAATAGGAATCTCAGAAGGAGAGGAGAGAGTCATGGGAACTGAAATGTTATCAATATAATAATAGAGGAGAACTTCCCAAATCTGAAGAAAGAAATGAAAATAGATATACAGGAAGTCAAAAGGACACCAAACTACTTTAATGAAAGAAAAGTCACAGTGAGACACATCATCATAAAACTTCCAAGAACCCATGATAAGGAAAAATTAATGAGAATGACTAAAGAAAAGAAACAGATAACCTAGAAAAGAAAATCCATTAGACTGACCTCAGATTTTTCTGAAGAGACACTACAGACAAGGAGAGAATGGAGCCACATCTACAAAAAAACTCCAAGAAAAAAAGTGCCAGCCAAGAATCCTCTACCCTGCAAAGCTATCCTTCCTCTATGAAGAAAAAAATAGAACCTTCTCTGACAAGCAAAGTCTCAAGAAATTTGCTACCACTAAACCCCCACTCCAAGAAATTTTGCAGAAGGCCTCAAGATTAAAACCATAAGAAGAACAAATACAAAAATAAATAAATAAACCCTAAAATGACTACCAGGAAATGATTAGAATCACAAACATCAATAATCACCCTAAATGTCAAGGTCTAAACTCAGCAATCAAAAGATGAAGAATTCCAGACTGGATCAGACAGAACCCAACATTCTGCTGCCTCCAAGAAACACATCTGATCTCTAAGGATAAGCACAGACTGATGGTGCAGGGCTGGAAAACTACATTACAAGCAAACAACACCCACAAGAAAGCAGGGATTGCCATTCTTATATCAGACAGAGCAGACTTCAAATTTTAAAAAGTGACAAAAGATAAAGATGGCCACTACCTAATGGTTAAAGGACCAATCTACCAAAAAGACACAACAATAATCAACATATATGCACCTAATGAGGGAGCACCAAAATTCATAAAACAAATGGTAGTAGAACTGAAATAAAATATTGGTGAGAATAAATATGTGGTAGGAGATTCTAACACTCCACTCTCAACAAAAGATAGATCAACAAAACAGCAACTACACAAAGAAACAAAAGCTTTAAAGAAAGAGCTAGCCCAAATGAACCTAATAGATATATACAGGATACTACACCCCCAAGGAAAAGAATACACTTTCCTTTCAAATGCACACAGTTCATCCTCTAAAATTGATCATATATTAGGTCACAAGATAAACCTGAACAATTACACAAAGATTAAAATAATACCAACCTTTTTCTCCAAACATAAAGGCATCAAATTAGAAATCAACAATGAAAAGAAAATATGGAGAATAAACACTACATGGAGACTGAACAATAGGCTTCTGGAAGATCACTGGGTAAAAGAGGAAACAAAGAAGAAATTAAAACCTATATGGAGGCAAATGACAATGACGACACAACATTCCAAAATGTGTGGAACACAGCAAAAGCAGTATTAAGAGGAAAGTTCATAGCAATATAGGCCCAAACAAAAAGAATTGAAACAGCTCAAAGAAATGCTCTAATCTCCCAACTTGAGGACCTAGAAAAAGAGCAACAAAAAAATACAAAACCCAGCAGAAATAATAAAACAAGAAATAATAAAACAAATAATAAAACAAGAAATAATAAAAATAAAAGCAGAGATGAATGAAATAGAAACCAAAAAGACCATCGAGAAGGTAAACAACCAAAAGCTGGTTCTTTGAAAAAATAAAAAAATTGACAAACCCCTTGAAAGGCTTACAAAGAAAAGAAGAGAGAAAACTCAAATAAACAGGATCATAAACAAAAAGGGAAATATTACAACACACCCAAAAGAAATCCAAAAGATAGAGACTACTACGAACATCTATATGCAAACAAATACAGCTACCTGGAAGAGATGGACAGATTCCTAGAACAGTACAGCCATCCAAAATTGAACAAAGGAGAAATAGAAAACTTAAAAAGGTCAATCACAAGCAGTGAAATTGAGGCAGTCATCAGAACTCTCCCTAAAAACAAGAGCCCAAGTCCAGATGGTTTCACAAATGAATTCTACCAAACTTTCAAGAGGAACTAACACTGGTACTGTTAAAACTCTTTCAAAAAATTGAGAAAGAAGGAAAACTACCAAATGCCTTCTATGAAGCAAACATTACACTAATTCCAAAACCAAATAAAGATAGAGCAAAGAAAGAGAAGTATAGACCAAGCCCCCTAATGAACACAGATGCAAAAATTCTAAACAAAATCCTGGCAAACCGAATCCAACATTGCATAAAAAGGATCATCCACCATGACCAAGAGGGATTCATCCCAGAGGCACAGGGATGGTTCAACATCCAAAAATCAATCTACATGATCCATCACATCAATAAAGAGAAAAATAAAAACCATATGATCATATCAATAGATGCAGAAAAAGCATTTGATAAAGTTCAGCATCCTTTCATGATGAAAGCCCTGGAAAAAATCGGTATAAAAGGAACATACCGCAACATAATTAAAGCTATATATGACAGACCCACAGCAAATATCATCCTCAATGGGGAAAAACTGAAACCATCTCAATTAAGGTCTGTAACCAGGCAAGGATGACCACTCTCTCCACTCCTTTTCAACATAGTTCTGGAAGTCCTAGCTAGGACAATAAGGCAAAAGAAAGATGTAAAAGGAATCCAGATCAGGAAAGAAATAAAGCTATCATTATACACAGATGATATGATACTCTATGTAGAGAACCCAGAAAAAATCGACAGAAAAGCTAATTGAAATAATAAAGCAATTCAGTAAGGTAGCTGGATACAAAATCAACACACAAAAATCAGCAGCATTCATATAAGCAAAGAATCAATCAGAAGAAGAAGAAATTTTGTAAAAAACACCCCATTTACCTCTGTACCAAAGAAAATCAAATACTCGGGAATAAACCTAACAAAAGAAGTAAAAGACCCATACAAAGAAAACTATAAAACATTCTTAAAAGAAATAGAAGAGGATGTTTAAAAATTGAGAGACATTCCCTGTTCTTGGATCAGAAGAATCAACATTATCAAAATGGCCATACCACCAAAGGCAATCTACAGATTCAATGCAATTACAATAAAGATCCCAATGACATATTTTAAAGAGATAGAACAAAAATTACTGAAATTCATATGGAACAACAGAAGACGCTGAATAGCCAAAACCCTTTTGACAAACAGAAGAGAGAATGGAGGTATTACTATTGAATACCCAGAAATAAAACCACACATATGTGGCCAACTGATCTTTGACAAAGGGGCTAAAAACATACTCTAGAACAAGGATAGCCTATTCAGTAAATGGTGCTGGGAAAACTGGATCAAAACATGTTAAAAAAATGGACCAGGACAACACCCTCACACCCTGTACAAAAATTAACTCAAAATGGATAAAGAACCTGGAAGTGAGACCTACAATCATAAAATACATAGAAGAAAACCTGGGCAAAACCCTTCACGAATTTCACCTCAGAAATCCATTTTGGGAAACAACTATGGCCTGCAAAAAAATGAAGGAAAACCTAAACAGCTGGGACTATATCAAACAAAAATATTTCTGTACAGCAAAAGAGACAATAAACAAAAGAAACCCAACAGACTGGGAGAAAATTTTTGCCCTCCAGACAAGTGACAAGAGTCTGATAACAAAGATCCCAAAGAGCTCCTACAGCTCAACAAAAACAAAGCAAAAACCCAATCAAAAAATGGGGAGAAGAACTAAAAAGACAGTCCACCAAAGAAGAGATACAGATGGCTAATAGGCATATGAAAATGATAGGCATCACTAATAATCAGGGAAATGCAAATTAAAACCACACTGAGATACCATCTTACACTAGTAAGAATGGCCCACATAAATAAAACAGACAACAAATGTTGGCGCAGACGTGGAGAAAAAGGAACTCTCTTACACTGCTGGTGGGAGTGCAAACTGGTCCAGCCACTATGAAAGACTGTCGAGGACCCTCAAACAATTGAAAGTGGACTTACCATTTGACCCAGCAATCCCACTACTGGGAATCTACCCAGAGGACATGAAAACACTAATTCAAAAGTTCACCTGTATGCACATGTTTATTGCAGGTCTGTTTACAATTGCCAAGATTTGGAAATAAACCAAATGCCCCAAAACAGATGATTGCCTAAAAAAAATGTGGTACATGTACACAATGGAATACTACACATCAATCGAGGAGGACAAACACGTCATTCGCAGCCACCTGGATGGAACTAGAAAGACTCATATTATTAGCAGAAATAAGCCAAAAAGAAAAAGAGAAATACAGGATGGTCTCACTTATATGATGGATATAGGGAAAAACAAACAAACGAGTAAGAAAAAATAAAAACAACGAAGGGGGCTGAACAATGGAGGGAGAGAGGAGGAGGGGAAAGAAGGCGGGGGAAGCAAAGACCACAAAAGATCAGGATGATTAACAGGTGTTAGCGAAGTGGGAAAGCCCCAGGGTACCCAATAATGCAATACTGTAATATAAATATAAATACACATATATATGCAAATTTTAGAAAATTAAATTAAGAAAAAACAACCATCACAGAGATAGTTAACATTCTTTGTGGATATCTCTTCTATCCTATTCCCCATTATACATTCCCAGAAATAATAATCAGTACACTGGATTTGATGCTTGCCATTCCAGAGGTATTTGAAACTTCTAAATCACACATCAGTAAATAATATATTATTTTGCATGGTTATAATTTCGCAATTATGGTATTGTAATATGTATACCTATCTATCTATGTAACTTGCTTTCTTCCCACAAAAAAATTCAAAAATTATTTTTTAAAAAAATCTCCTAAGATACTGGAGAACATCCCCATTTGTTACTTCTATTATTGTATCCAAATTTCATGTTGTTCTAAAATTTTAAAACTTGTAATATTTGTCATATTGATATCTTGTTATATCCTAATTTGCATACTGATATCTTGTTGTATCTTCATTTTCTTTTATTTATATGTTCTAAGCCTGAAATAAACTGTATAGTTTAAAATTAAAAAAAATAGAACTTAGAAGTTAAAATCTGGGTTCAAGTTCAAATGCCAGCTGGAAATCATGGCATGACCTTAGACACATTCTGGACAGTGTGGGCCTGAGGAATGTCTGTAAAACAATGTGGGGAAGATTCCTAGTCAGCAAAGAGAGGAAACGAGCAGCCGTGCTGGAGACTCAGGAGGCACAGAGGCTGCATGGAGACCTGCAGCAATTCTACTCATGTCTATATAGTGTTGTGTGTGCACAGGTGAAAGGGGATCTGCCCCCTCAACCCTCCTTAAATGCCCACTTGTCCTTCCTTCATCTATTCTCAGTTCTCATGAACCTGATGCTTTAATGAGATCAGGGCAAACCAAGCTTTGTTCCCCCTGCTTCACCCTCTTGAGACTGTCTTCCTTCCTTAGTCTTTTTTTTTTTTTTTCAATTTTTCCTTTTTTTTTTAATATTTAAAAACAGGGTAATTATTTTTTTCTAATTTATTTATATTTAAATTTCACATCATTGTAATCCCAGGGATTTACTCTCCCCCACCCTCCCCACTACCCCTCCCCACCCCTCCTGCCCAAAGTTGTGTGCTTCAGTTTGGTGCTTAGCCTGTTTTGACTTTTCCTCAGGGCTTCTGTTATTTTTTCACTATATCCCTTATCCCTTATATTAGTGAAACCATTTGGTTTCTCTCTTTTTCTTTTTGACTTGTTTCTGCTAATATGATTTCTTCTAAGTACATCCATGTTGTCATAAAATCATCAAATTTGTCATTTTTGATTGATGAGTAATATTCCATAGGGTATATAGACCACCTTTTTTCATCCAGTCCTCTGTTTGGGGGTATTTAGGTTGCTTTCTTTAGTCTTTGTGCTTCATGAGAGAACTCATCTCCACCACAGATCAGTCCTGCCAAAGTGACAGTTCACAAAAGTACTGTCCCACTGAAGCACTTCTTGCTGATTCAGAGTGAAGAAGCATCCCTGTCTGCTCTCTCTCACCTCGCAGTTGGTTCTTTCACCTTGCAGGCACCTTCTGTGCCTACATGAAGAAAACTTAAACACAGGAAGACTTCCAAAATTCCTGAAACATTATTCTGTTCTCTCTGTATCTGTGGCAAGGTTTCGTTTGAGAAAATATCATTCTTTCACCATAGAGACAGCACAGCTAGAGTGGACAAGGCATGGACTCCAAGGTCTGGCACCCGGCTCATATCCTGGTCTGGCTAGTTATTTCTTTTGTGTACTTAGGCAAGTTGTTTCATGTCTGTGTGCCTAAATTTTCACACACAAGAAAGAAAAAGATAGACCAACAGAGAAAGGAAGGAAAGGATCTCATGGGATCCATGTGAGAATTTAATGAGTGCGATGAAGAAATGTCTCTTCCCCACAAAATTATGTTGAAGCCTGAAACTCCAGGTATGATGCAACCTGGAGTGGGACCTGTGGGAAGTGTTAGGTTTAAATGAGGTCATACAGCGAGATCCCAGTGAAGGCATTAGTGTTTTTATAAGATGAGGAAGAGACCAAAGAAAGCGCGCTCTCTCTCTCTCTCTCTCTCTCTCTCTCTCTCTCTCTCTCTCTCTCTCCCCTTCCCTCCACTTCCTCCTCCTCCTTTCTTCTCCTTCCTATTCTTTTTCCCTTCCTCCTCTCCTCCTCCTTCTTCCCCTCATCCTTCTTCTTGTCCTTCCCTTCTCTTCTTTCTCCTCCTCTTCTTTTCTGTTGTCCTCTCTCCTTCTCCCCACCCCACTTTCCTCTTTCCCTCGTCTCTGTCATGTGAGAACACAAGAAGAAAATAGCCATCTGCAAGCCAGGAAGAGAGTCCTCTCCAGAACCCAAACTCATTGGCAGCTTTATCTAATACTTCCAGCTTCCAGAACTGCAAGAAATGAATGTCTGCTATTTGAGCCCCTCTGTGTATATTTTGTTATGGTGAATCAGGCTGACTAAGACAATGTAGTTAATGCATGGAAAAGGAATCAAATACAGGCAGTACTCAAATGGCAGGTAGTGATGAATAGAAAGCAGGAAAGGATCAGTCAGAAGCTAAAGTTTTTTAGTAGTAACAGGAGGAAGGGAGTGTGCTGATCTGGTTTGCTACATTATGACTTCTAAATATTACTTATCTTAATTACCAAGTTTGTTGATAGCCCCTTAAAATTTTGCAGTCATGCAAGTGTTTTATTCATCCCACATAATCTCAACCCTGGTTACATTTCCCTGATGTCTGGAAAATACTCAGTAATTGTTGTTATACACAAATTTCAAGAACAAAAATGTATTCATGAGTGCTATTTTAGCCTCCCCACCCCCCAAATTTTGGAGTTTTTTTTAATGGTCTGGTTAGGAAATCCATTTATAGAGCCCTCTCCTGATATTTCTGGGTCCATACTTCACATTGTAAGTAATTAATAGAATGTGATGAAAATAGCATAAGTACACTATGACCTGACCCAAATGTGTGTGACCTGTAGTAATGGAGCCAAAATTCAGATTATTTGACTATATCATCAGTCTGACCCAAATGTTCACAGTAAATCAGAGCAAATTCTCCATAGTTCTTTTTTCTCTCTTAGTCCTACCTGCCTATTGGGGCTGACTCCTTACCTATCTAAACTGGGACATACAGAAGACCCCCACTTCATATGACAACCCAGCCATCCACAATAAATACCTCTACTGATGCGACAGATATCACAACAAGCATCACGGCAAAAAAAATTTTTTATTAGATTAGGTCTTGCGGACTCAAGTAAGTAATCCCTAGACTCAGCCTCCCAGTAGTGTGAATTACAAGTGCGTGCCACTGCACCCAGCTATTTTTTTTTTTTTTTGAGACTAGGCCTCACTCTGTTGCCCAGGATAGTCTCAAACCAGTGGACTCAAGTGATTCCTAGCCTCAGCCTTCCAGCAGCTTGTATTTTACATGGGTGCCACCATACCCAGCACAAAAAATATTTCACTATATGATCCCACTGGATTTCTGGAGGTGCTTTTATTCAGGGAGTTTAAATCACTTTCCAAAACCCACCTATCATTACAACATCCCTGTGCATCACTCAAGAGAGACACTACTTCTTCTACTGTACAAAGGGGGATGCGACATAGAACAAGCTCACATTTCAGTACAAAGATAATGAAATAATCCCAGATATCCATTTGGGCATGAGTCTCGGTCTTCTTTTCACTAACCTCCCAAGTTTGTCTGCCTCTCCTCACTGGTACTCTGGCCTCAAGACTAGAGTTCAGGTCTTCAGAGTTCAGTTGGATCTTTAGAAAACAGGTCCAAATATGTGCAAATAGGAATCCCATTGTCAATGGGTAGAGCCCTATCTGGTAAGTTGCCTGAAATTATCTTTATATTATAATCATGGCACCTCCAGTATCATATTATTGTTGCTAGTCACAAAAAATAGAAAGGGAAAACTCAAAAGCATTGGACATTTGCTGGGGGCAGGGGACAGAGGTCTGATGCAGTGGGTGACTTTGAGAGCTATCAATCGTGGAGAAAGTTTGTCATGTGAACAGCCCAGAAGAGGTCATTAGTAAGTAAGCTTGCACTGAACTCTTGAGAACAAAAATCAAACAGCACAGGATTCTGCCTCTGAGGTAGGAGTCTGAAATTCAGAATCTTGGTCTAAGAGTTATCCCTAACAGGGAGAGTAGTAGGAGTCTGAAATCCAGAATCTTGGTCTAAGAGTTATCCCTAACAAGGAGAGTGGGGATGAGGAATTCACAATACCTGGAACTTTGATCCCAATCTAAAATATGAAGATTTAGGCTGTACAAGTGATTTTTCTATGTGGATCCCTCTGACATGTGGGACTCAGAATGGGGGGGGGCTTAAGCTGATGGGATTCTGAAAAGTCTGTGATTAGGAAGATCAGTTTATTTTTCATCTGCTGCATATATGGGGACATCTCCTTTGGTTCTGTCTAAATTAACAGCTCTGTGGTTGGTAATGAAACAAAACAAATAAAAAACAAAAAACTACAGAATGACTTGTCTCAAGTCTTTCAAAACCATGAGTTAATAATTTAATGAAAAGTTAGTGATATGTTTTATAACTTTCCACTCACCTAGTGCTCCCTCCCCCAGCCAAAGACCACCAGGAACCCATTGAACAAGTTGGTTTATTGCTTGCAGCCAGGAGAGAGAATGCACACCAGGAGAAAACTTGGAGCACCTCTTTAATAGGGTGTTAGAATGAATTTACTCCAGGGTTTGGGCTTTGGTTGCCTAATTGGCTGAAGGGGAGTGGGTAAAGAATGATAGGTGTTCTCATGAAGTAGGGGTTTGGTTGAGATAGGCAGTGTTCAGAAAGTGAAAGAAATCCCAAAATTAAGTATATTAATCCCACAGCTGGGTGCCTTAATTCTATGGTTGCGCCTATTAATCTGTGGTTGGGATCTTGATCATATGTTTGGAAACATTAACCCCATGACTGAGAACCATACTCTAGGGAGGAGAGACTAGACAAAAATGAAGCTGTAACTGGTAAAGAAGCAGCTGTCATCATTTCAGCTGAGAGAAGGGGCTGTTTGGTATTTACAGGGTGCAGAGAGGCCTTGTTTGGTTTCACCCTATCATGGTCTCAAAATGACTGTCTGACCATGGCGTGCTCTGTAGGGTTGCTTGTATGAACAGAGCAGGGTCCAGCTGTGAGCATCACATTAGTTCCCAGGTGTCAGCAGCTAAACTTTATTATCTCCCTTAAAACAATGGGACACATCCTGAAATTAGTACCTACTCCCTCAGAGTTTCTCAATACAGAGGCTTCTGTGAATGAATCTAATAAACATTAACAGGAAAAGATCTTCCTGGTGTCTTTATCACTTCCCTCTCTTCCCACACATTCCCACCCAGAAACAAAGCGTAAAGCTGAGATTTGTCTGCCTTGTGCACATAGCCTTGAGACTTCCTAGGAGATACCAGACAAGAACAGAGAACAAGCAGTAAGAGATTGAGCATGAGAAGACATACATATCATACATCAATAAGTCAGGAGGACTGATTACTGTCTGTTTTTCCATCAGTTGGTTACCAATCAGTAGCTACTTTAGTATCATAGTGAGCTCTTTGTATAGAAATAATTTGGAAGGTATATGTGTCCCTTTAAAGGAAATAAGAATTGCCAGGCACGGTGGCTCGTGCCTGTAAGCTTCAGCCTATGAAGCTGCCGGGGCTAGGGATCGCGGTTCAAGTCC
>PVHY01029336.1:0-14378 GCA_004024945.1 Uropsilus gracilis | reverse complement strand
AGGATTTCCAAGGGTGGGGGAGGGGCCGCAGAGCGGAAAGGCAAGACTGTTCCTGCCGCCTTCACACCCCGTTGACTCCCAGCTCATAATGATCTATCAGCAGTGGGTTGGAGTTTACTTATTCATTATTTATAGAGAAAGTGTTTGCTAAGCAAATGAGAACTTCAAACAAGACCGCAGGGGGGTAGCTCTAGGCCACTGGGGAAAGCCAGCCAGCTGGAGCCTGTGGGTCTGCAGGGCTGCCTGCAGCCCCCCCCCCCCCCCAGCCTGAGCACCTCTGACTCGGGGACTCCGGAACCTTCACCTGGTCCCATGAGAAACACGGCCTTGTCTCTTGCCTACCCCCGCTCGGCCCAGCCCGCCACACATCCCTGTATCCGGGCGGTGGCAGCAGTCTCCATTCACTCCTAGCAGGGATATCAGATGGCATCAAGTGGGGCCTCAGAAACAGGTCCCTCCCGCTGCCTTCCCTGAGAGAGGAGTGGGTACGGGGTCTCCTTAGAGTCCTAAGGTCCCTGGTGACCCACTGGCGAAGGCGCCAGCTCAGAGTCAGAGGAATGGGTTTCCCTCCTTGGGCTGAATGGCTTCAGGCCAGTGTGGGCCTGCAGGCCTCAGTTTTCTCAGCTTCCAAATGGGCATGCTGATCCGCATCTCAGAGCATTTAGACAGAAGAGTTAGGCTCAGACGTGCAGAGGTAGCTAGTCCTGGAGGTGGAGGATAATTCAGTGCATGCGCACACTGTGTGTAGAATACGTCATTCCCTGTTGACGCAAAATGAGTGATTTCAGCTTTGCCAGCAATGCTGCGCTTTCATATTAGAATTACCGGGGGGGGCTTTTTCATCGAGATCACGCCTGAACTCTGCCCCTGAAAGATTCTGATCTGGTGGATCTGGGGTGGGGCCTGGATGTCACTACTTTAACTCTCAGGGTATTTCTGCGGTGGTGCTAAGACTGGGAATGTCCGCACAGTTCCCAGCGTAAACCATGTCAGCATGCTCTTTCCTGATCTCAGGATCCAAAGGGCAGGATGGGAAGACCTGGAACCTGCTCTCCAATGTGTAGAATCTGTCTTAGTTATCAGGGTGACAGAGAAGAGTGGACGTGATAATGCAGGGAACGTGAGTTTCTTTGGTGCCTTGAACTCGACGGTTGGCAGCTGACATCACTGGTTTACTAGTTTAAGTGGCTGGTAGAATCCCAGGTGTAGGTGGTCTGGGGGGCTCCATTTAAATGCACAGTAGAAGCTGTGGGTGCAGCGGTTCTTGCTGGAAAGCAGGAGCAAGAATCTCATGGTGGTTAATATTTATCCAGCACTTACCAGCGACCAGGGCCCTGCTGGAGTGGTTTGCTTGGATGGTCTGGGGTCACCTCCCAGCAGCCCTCCCTTGGGAAGGGGGTCTCTCCCACTTGAAGGTGAAGGCCCAAGACTTTGAGAGGCATCCAGGAGGTGGGCACAAGGATGGGGTGGACCCCAGTAGCCTCTGTGCTGGGGCTGGGGGCATAGCAGTGACTGTAGTGCTGGTCCCTGAGGGTTTGGGCAGGAGCCAGGCTCCTTCTGCCAACACAGGGGCCATCCTCTCCCTTGGGCTTCGCAAGAGAGCTGAGATTGGGCTCCCCTTCGGGTGCCCCCACTTCATGCCTGAGCATGCACAGGAGATTGCTCCCCTCTCTATGCCCCCACTTCCTGCCCGTCAGATGGCAGTGGTGGGGATACCTCCCTTGGGAGCTCTGTACAGGACGGCAGCAGTGTTACCTATAAGTACTTGAGAGGGCACAGGAGTGCTGGGGATGGGCAGTGGGGTTTGAGTTGTGGTTTTTCTCGTGGAGACTTGCACAGACCTGAAACTTCTCTCCCCCTCTTAGCTGTTAATCCTCAGTCCGGTTACTTCCGCTCTCTGTGCTCCTCACCTGTGCGATGAGCATAATATGATCCCCCCTTAACGGGCTCTCACTGAGGATGAAATGCACACAGATTCTTAGAGCAGGGCACATCTGAGCTTGAGACTTAGTGTCATGAACTCATAGGTTCCACTTGCACTTGTTTGCTTTGATCGTTTTCCCTCAGTCAAGATGTCGGCTGCCAGGGCAGAGGCCTGCTGGGTGGAGGGTAGAGTGGAGGGAGGGAACTAGAAGTGGGCAGGTCAGTGAGAGGTTGTTGAGATTCCTCACACAGTCCTGGGAGGTCATCCTTGAGCCCCCAGTACCCTGAGGATACGGTGGCTATGGCTAGTCCCCTTCCCTCCACCACCCTACCTCTCCACAACTCTGCCAGAAGCCCACTCACACTGGTAGTCCTGTCCCTCCTCCATGCACAGCTTCGGACTTGTGACCCCACTTGGACGTGTGCTTGTATCTGCCTCTGATGTTGGCCTGGAAGGTCCCGGAGGCCCCAAGCTGTCTGGCTTTGCTATGTGACCCCCAAAGCTGGCACCAATACCAGGACCCAGGGGACAGTCGCCCAGTCTGTGACCTGAACCAACGCCTTTGGCTATTAAAGAGAGAATGGAAATGAACACAGCCGTTATTATTACCCTCAAAACAAAGAGTGCCCTGCGAGCTGGCCTAGCAGCAAGTGCTTTCATGTATGATCTCATTTTGTTGATGGAGCAGGGAGGAAGGGTCATTCAAACCAGCTCACAGGTGAGAAAACGGAAGCGCAGACAAAGCAACATGTCGTGGTAGAGTCAGGATTCTCACCTGGAACCTGGAAGTCTCCTTGGCGCTCAGGAGGACAGAGTTGTCACTCTCACTGCAGATAAGGAAAGTCAGGCACAGAGCGGGTAGATCATGGCTCTGGGTCACTCACTAGAGTGGGCGCCTCTCTCCCGGGTCTCTGTCAGGCCCCTACCCTTTGGGGAGAAAATCTCACATCTGCTTCTCTGCTTTCTTTCTGGAACCCTGCAACCCAGACAGGGCTGCCTTCTCCCCTCCCCTGCGCAGCCTTCAAAGCTGCATTGGAAGGTGAATCTGGTCTGTGGACTATCTAGAACTGTACTGACCACAAGGGTGGTGCTTCTTGCGAGCTGAAGCAGACAGCCCCACACACAGACCCTCTCAGCAGAGACAGAAACCGCAGCCTGAGACAGACAGCTCAGAGAAAACTACCAGTGTTTGCTAAGTGGGAAAGAGGCGATATTGGCTGCGGAGAGAAATATCATTTTCAGGCTGCCAGAAAGAGTGTTGACATAGAATATGGAGACCCAATAAAATCCATAGCCGCCTTCGCCTGGGCTGCCCAGGTGAAGTCACTTATGAAATTGCATCTGAGTGCCTTGACATTTCGGTAGAGGATTTTGCTAGAGGATGATGTGTTGGCCGATAGGTTAGAGTGTATAGCAACTGTCATGGTTTCTGCCCAATCACTGGTGCTCAAAACCTGTGTCCCTGATCAGACTCTTCCAGCACGTGACTGTGCTAATTCCCGTACCCATCCATTCACTTGTCTACGCACTCATCCGCCCTCCTGTCCACAGGGATGAGACCCAGCGGTGTCTGTGCCAGGTAGGAAGTGTTGGAGCAGGTGCATGAAGGGCGTAGAGTGAGTTCACGGAGGGTGAGACAGACTCTTTTCTGATGAGTCAGCCATTTGGGGAGAACTGGGATGGAGAAGGTTGTTCTGATGGATGCGACAGCTGAGGTGAAGGCAAGAAGGGGAGACGACACGTTGGGAGAAACCAGTAGTTCAATCAGGTTGGAACAAATGGTGCCAACTGGGGGGAGTACACAGCGGGGCACCAAAATGTGGGGTTCCTGCCCCCCTAGGAATGAGTCATCCCAATGTAAGAGTGGAGAGTCCTGAGCCTCAGCGTGTCCCAGGCATAAGCTGAGCACATCAAACACATTCAGTACCCCCCCCGACCCCCTGAGAGGTGAGTATCGTCACGTGTCTACCTTTCACTGCTCAGGCTCTGCCAACAAAATACCGCGGGTTGGGTGACTTGGACCCTGCTACTTCTCTGGAGGCTGAAAGTGAGGGAGATTCAGTGTTTGGTGACAGCCGCTGCCCGGTTAATAAGCAGCTAGATTGTTGCTGCATCCTCACATGCTGAGGGATGGGAGTAGGGTTGAGGAGTTCTGGGTCCCTCTGTAAAGTCATTAATCCCATTCCCGAGGGCTCTACCTCTTCACACCTCACCTCCCGGAGGCCATCTCCTGAGACCATCACCCAGGACTTAGGCTTCAGCGGGTGAATTCAGCCTCGAGCTGATACCAGGAAGCTCTGCCACTTGCTCAGCACATCCAGGGTGAGAGTAACAGCTGCCCTACTGAGCTGGCCCAGCGGAAAACACACCAACATGGAAGCAGAATGTTTGGGTGCTGGTCTGGGCAGAGGGGCAGCAACATCAGGTACCCGTCCCAGGGTTTGAGTTAAACCCTGAACCTCCATCCCCTGGAGAAAATCTCACATCTGCTTCTCTGCTTTCTTTCTGGAACCCTGCAATGAGGTCTGTGGCCCACCCCACCTTGACAGACAGTGTGGCTGAAATGGTACAGTGTCCATACTGGTGGAGGAGCAATACTGACCCGCACAGGGTCCTGAGCTGTGTACAGTGAATGGTCTAGAAGTTCTTGCTCTTCTATATACATCCCAGACTTTGATGCCCCTCCCAACAACCCCGTGGAGCCCTCCCGGGTGCAGGAGTTTTGAATGTTGAAGTGGCTGGGCCTTTGCTTGTTAAGATCTATGTGTCTTTGCTGAAAGCTTTGTAGGTAGAAGCTAGCTGACTGGGATTTGAGGCGGCTGAGAGTGCAAGATTTCCTACAAACATGGGGAGTTGCTCACCTGGTGCTCTGGAGTTAAGAGCTGAAGGGGAAAGAAGAACCCCAGATGAACTTGAGTGTTGTATTTTACCCATCTCTGAGAAAACTGGCATAAACCTACATTTGTTCCTGCACCTTCTAAATTGGATTGTGGAGAATGACAGGACTTTGAATTGAAACAGATTACCAAGGTGAGGCTTGGTGACTAATGGAAATATTCGTAATAGGATTACATGGAGTTTTCATCTTTCCCATGAAGATGCAGCATTGTCACATGACAACCCTTTGGGGCACAGAGCTTGTGTTTTTAATCTCTCTGGACGCTTATTTTCTGTTTTTAAATGATTGAGAGGTAAGGTCACATCCCTGGGGTGACTTGCTTTCTATCTGTGAGAAGCAGGAGAAAGCTATTAACAAAAACATGAAATTCAATCTCATCGAGCATGGATTCTTCATTGCCTCTGCTCCTTTAAAATCACCATGTACCCACTTGGGTACAGATGGAGGTGCTGAGGGTCTTTGGAGAAAGACTGGGCTGCTTTGGCTTCAAGGAAAACATGACTCCCCTCCCAGAGATGTTGATTTCCCCGGTGATGTTTATTGTGGAAGTGAGACCCTAGCCAGAGTATCTCATTTTTGTTTCCATTCTCTTCTTATGGTTCCACTCATTGGAATTTTGAAATATGCCAGCTAACTGTAGTAATCAGTTATTCTTGATTGCTTTCTATGTTCACTTTATATCTCAGTGTCTTTACATGTTCTATTAGGACAAGATTGACAGAACACAGTGGCCGAAAAAAAAAAAAAAAAACTAAACTAAAATCTTCAACTTACTTGGAAAGTCTCTCTCATTCACATAGTATTTGCTTGAGGTTGAGCAAAATTCCAGGGCAGCTCTCTTCCATGTGGTTACTCAGGGATCCAGGCTATTCTTGTGTCTCTGCCCTATCATCCCAAGACCTCCCTGGTCAAGGTAACATGAAGAAAAGACACTGCAAATATGACACTGACTTTCCAACATCCATGAAGTGATGGGTCACTTTCTGTTGGGCAGAGCCAGTCATGTGCAAAGGTACTGGGACATGTGGTCTCTGGGTCACTGGCTGAAAGTCATTTGGAGCAGAATTTGGGACACATGGCATTTCTTCTTTGACAGTAGAGTTTTCTGATTTAATTCCCACAAACCCTATGCAGGTCAACTCATTTATTTTAAGCACCTTTCCCAAAGATGTATGACTGAGGAATATCAGTACTGCATCTGGAAGTCAGTTCTGTCCAACTTCAGATGCTGAGCTCTTAACTTCTAGGCATTAAGCAAACTCTCCTCTTCATTCCTCCTGTTTCTGCTTCTGAAAGCAAAGATCATTCCCAGCATACCCTCTGTCTCTAGATTTTTCCCCATGCTTGTTGGGTGATGAAAAGGTAATTCATTTCCCTCTCAGCATTCACCCCAGGACTTCTGCCCACCCAGCTTTCCTAAGATCCCAGGGCATCCTAGCATTAGCTAAAAGCTTCCAGTACCAGGGACATGGTGTTCTTTGCTGTCAGGCTGGCAGGAGCCCTGGGTTGCAAAGATTGGGGAAAATTCCTTTCCTGGTTGACCAGGCTGCAGAATACACCGATGTTCAATTTTCAGTTCAGAACTCATCAGCAAATGCAGCAGGAAGAGATCAGTCCTGTGAATCTGTGAATTCCAGGGTTCCTATCTTTTTAAAACTGGTAATATACAGCCTACTCATTTCAAAGTCTACTCATTTCAGAAGTGCATGCAGCCACTTGTTGGCCTTTGACTGAGATCTCTTCTTGCCAGTTGAAGATGCAAGTACAGTCCAGTGGCTTACAGAGCACTGACAGAACTGTGCGCCCATCACCATGTCTCACTTCCGAACCTGTTACCACCTCAGAAAGAAACCCTGTGCCCACAAATGGTTATTCTTCACCCTTACCTCCCCACCTGTCCTTTGCCCCTGGCAGCCTGAACTTTTAGTTTTCAGATAAAGGAAGGACGCTGTCATTGGCGCTTTTCAAAGGCCAGGGGAGACCAGACAAGGTGCTTTGGGAGGGGTAAGAGGCACAGGGGCCAGCTTGCAGAGCCTGCTCTGCGCTCCCAACCCTGACCAGCAAAAACCCAGGCGCAGATGTGCTACACACTCGGGTCCATGGGTGCACATACATAGATATGCCACAGATGCACACGCAGATGCATTCGTCCTTGTGTACCTACCCGTGTCCATGGACTCATGAGCATCCACAGAGGGGCTGTGCTGTGGACACTGGCATGCCAATGTATGTGTCTGGGCCCAGATGTGTCCTGCCTGTGGCACCCAAGGGCCTTTTTGTGACCCCAACCAATCCGGCCGTTCCACATGCCACCCCTTGGCTCAGTTCATGCCAGTGTCTGTCACAGAAGTGTTTGAAACAGTTTTGAGATTGGCCTCATGTGGTTGAGCCTTCATCCCGCTAGTTCAGAACCCAGGGCCAGCTGTGAAGGCTGTCAGGTTCATGTAGGGATGCCGAGACTCTCGAGGAGGAGACCAGGGGTCTCGAAAGGTTAGCGGGCAGAGCAGAAGCAGGCAGAGTAAACTGCCTCAAAAAGGAAAAGCCAGTATTTAAACCCACCACTACCAGGTCCGTCCACCTCCATGTCAGCAGTGTAAGCCCAGGTTTATAGAAACAGGCTCAATAACGAGAGAAGGAACCTACAGTGCCCAGAGCCGCCCAGGCTCTGGACGCCTCACCCAGTCCAGTCTCAAGCCCCAAGTCTACAGGCTGTAGCATCTCCAGCCACATGTGTCCAAGCAGAATAGTGCTTCTGCTTCTCTCCCGCCCCAAGCCAGAAGAGACCCCAAACCAAACAGTATGAAACAAGCCAACACCAAGTCCAGGTTTCCAACAAGCCGCCCCCTCATCAGGGACGAGCATGACCTTGTTGACCTATGAGGCCTCGGGCCTCTGCCCAGGACTCATCCTGTGGGTAGGTGTTTAGTGTGGTCACTCAGCCAAACGAGAGCAGGTTCTGGGCACTGCCTCTGATGAGGTATGCATGGAGGTGCCCCATTTCCAATCCTCTGTTCTCCACCGGACCCCACATTTTTCTCTCTGTGGCCCAACGGCAGCTGGTGGCAATAGTTTACTTGTTGTCTACATCCGCAGGAGAACGTCAGCTCCATTAAAGTAAGGCGGACACCAGGGTGTGCTTTTTGGGGTGCCCGGTCCCAGAGGGCAGGGCCAGGGCCTGCTTGGAGCTATTGTGCCAAGTGGCATCTTGCCCAGAGAAGAGGCTCGAAGGGCATGATGAACTCCTGTCCTGGTGCATGACCCTTCTCATGTGTTGAGGTGCTGGAGAGACTTGCCCACCATGAGCGTGGCTCCCCAGTGCCACGGAGATTGGGGAGAAGAGGAGCTGGGAGTCATTTGTCCCTATGTTTTTTTGTTCACTTGTTCCAGGGATTTCCCTGAACACATCTGCAGAGCCCATCCAGCTGGCTGCTGGTCACTTGGGCCACAAGGAAATGTCAGGAAGCTCTTGGTGGTCCAATCTCAGCTGGTTTTTCCCCCTTCAGCCTACCCTGCTGGCCTCTAGGCAACCACGAGACATGCCCACACGGAAGTTGCCAAGGGCAGTGTGACCCTGGGTTTGGAGGGAGGAAAGAAAGGCCCCAAGCTGAGGTGGGGCGAGGGACCCTTCAAGAGCTCAACAGCCAAGGACTGCCAGAGGTCAGGTCACCTGAGTTCGGCTCTGCCAGCTCTTCTATGGCTGGATCATCTTTTCCCAGGAGATCTCAGGAAATCCTGGGCAGATGGGATGGTTAGAGACCTGGGCTTGAATCCTGACCACTTGCCTGCTGATTGCGGGACTCTGGGCAGGTTACCTCACCTTCCTGCAGTTCATAATGTTGCACCTCCCCTTCTAGGAAGGTTGGCAGGAGTGGTTCCCAGTTCAGGGCCTTGTGGAGAGAACCCCATAAAGTGGCCTTCATCTTGCCTCCAAGGAGAGTGGACTGAGGGTCTTAAAGGTGGACATAGACCTCAGGTAGACTTTCACTTCCCCCGCCACCCCACCTCACAGCTTAAAGCCCTGTGAGTTCCAAAGATTTTGGGTGACTTGCCCCAGGCGGCACAGCTGGAAAGGGGCAGAATCTTACCTCAGGTGGTTCTGATTCTGAAGCTGTGCTTCCACCCAGCCTGACATATCGCCTCAGTTTCCACATCTGTACTGTGGAAATAGCCATGTCCACTTCAGAGAGACATTAAAATTGTTAAATGGGATGACGCCTGGAAGCCTTTCGCCTGTCCTGGGCAGCCTTCGGGAGGCATTTGTCCTCCCCAAGAGAGACAGTGCCTTCTTTGGGTAGGGAACCCTTGTGTAGATGTTACCATAAATCAGCCCAGAGTCTTTGCCCTGGAAGCATGGTAGAAGGGAGAGCTCATGCGCCACGAGATGCTGCCTCTGACAGCTATGACCAGAAGCACCCTGTTTCCATCCTCTTGACCTCCACTGGGCCCCACATCTCTCTGCGGCCCAGTTGTGCCTGGAAGCTGTCATTCACTTACTGTCTGGGTCCTCGCAGGAGCGTTTGCTCCGTCAAAGTAAGGAAATGGCCCTTTGTCCTGCCCCTACGTATACCTGCCCTGTGTACCTGGCTGACCGTCGTTGGCAGGAAGAGGAAGGCTTTGCAGGTGTGAGGCTCGACTGAGTTAGGGGATCCCAGCGGGTCCGGGAGATCCTACCAGCCCCAAGTGGCAGTGAATCACATTGGGAGAAACTGACTTTTCCCTTGGAATTGGCTTTCTGTCCTCTGTAACATGAGTTTCTGCTCAGCCCTGGTATTCATTTTGTTCTATCTGGATGCTGAGTGCCTTTATTCAATGCTGCCCTAGTCCTGACTTGCTGAACTTTTTTTTAAAAAATAAGAAGAGGCCCCATGCCCAGACCATCTGGCAGGTCGCGATGCCGTGCTGCAGTTTCATTTTGCTCTTTAATGTGTTTGTTTTTGTTGTATTGGGTTTTTTGTTGTGGTTTTTTGGTTGGTTTGTTTGCTTTGCTTTTATTTGGAGTTCAAGATTCTGACTTTCCAACTGGCGGTGAAGGAAGAGGAGAGAAGGTCTACTTTTAAAATACACTTATTTTCCAGCAGTGGAAAATACCACTTAGCAAATGGTGGTTACTAGCAGTTGGCTGATTCAGCAGCAGCCATCAGGTGGGTCTGGAAGGACAGTGAGTGAGGGGTGCTGGGTGAGACACACTGTCACACCCTTAGGATGAGAACATGGGCTGCAGAGTTGGGGGGGGCGCTCTGCCAACTCTGATGGCTTTGGACAAGGTCATGAAGAGCGGGCCCTCACCAGTGTGACGAGAGGCTGAGGATTCATTTTCCAAAAGTGCTGGCTGCAGTGAACTGGGGGCCCACACTGCCCCCCATGGCTGCCTGCACCCTGAAAATGTGCCCTTTCTTGCAAACCCCAGGCCAGAGTGGGCAGAATCCCCCCAGGCGCTTGGCAGCATGGGGAGCAGGAGTAGGCCCCTCATGGACGAACCCGTCATCTTAGTTCTTAAAGGACTCCGAGAAGCCAACTCTGTGTCCTCGTCGCCCGTTGTAGGGGAGGCAGCAAGCACCCGGCTCACCCATCTCTGTAGCTTCTTCACTGGTTCTAGCAGTTACACAGACACAGCAGGCAGGGCAGGGCCAGGGCCAGGGCTGGGGGCCCTGGGAGGCAGGTGAGCTCCCCAGACCCCCAGGAATCTTCACAGAAATCTTTCTCTGGGCTTGCTCTCTCTCTGGCTCTCTCTCCTGCTCCCTCACACTCTACACATGCTCTCCCTTGTGCGCTGTCCGCCCCTTTATCCACTCTCTCCTAGGCGTACCCACTGGGCAGCACGGTCCTGGGGAAGACGCAGTGCCCCAGGTGCTGGTCACACAGACTAGAGGAGGAAGAAGCCTGACTCACATGCCCTGCACCTGGCCTCTGAGCACAGTCAGACCCAGCTTTCAGACGGAGCCAGCCGGGAGGACCCAGAATCTGAGCTTCCTGTTCCCACGGAGCTGCTCCGAGCTCTAGCAGCAGTGTGGGGGACCGGAGGGGTGGGGCGTGCTAGCCCTGCCCCTGACTCTCACTCTGCATGGCCCAGGCCTGGTGGGCCTCTGTCATCTCTCATGCCTGCCTGGGACACCAGTTTCCCCCAACAAGCCCCTGTCTTAATGGGACCCCATAACTCTTCATTCCTGGATGCAGGTCAGGATAAGCAGGTGGTGAACAGCTGGCATTTCTCACTTGCTTTCCGGCATGTCCCATTTTTATAGGAAAGCAACCTGGCATTTTTTTTATTATAAAGCCCCAGAGTCCCCAGGTTTAATATCTTCCGTGTTAGACTCGAGGCCGCCTCGCAAGTCGCGATTGCCGGCGGCTGGAAGTTGATGGTGTGTGCAGCCCGTCAGTTGGAGCGTGATTTATTTGCTCCAGGGAAGGGGACAATTAAGTGGGTTCTGAGTTTTGAAAGCTGGGAAATGTTTAGGAGTAAGTGAGCAGAGGGGTTATAAATCCCTTCTGACGGCCCAAGTGTTTTTTAAACAACAGTTGCATTTGAAGCCAACCGCCTTGAGAGCTGAAACCAGGCGGAGCTGCGGTCTGTTTCTGCCTGGCTGTTTCTCTTACTTGGAGCCTCAGCACCTGAGGCTGGCAGGCATGGGGTGGGGATGAAAATACGCTCCCGGAGTCCAGCCACGCTGCTGTTCCTGTTACTCATGCAGGCCACTCTTGCACCTACCTCAGGGCCTTTGCACGGACTGATCCCGCAGCCTGAACACTCGCCCCAGGTTTTCCTCGTTCAGCTGTCAGCAGGAATGTCACCTCCACAGACTCCAGCCCCACCACTTTCTAGCCAGCAGATCTGTTTCTTGCTCTTCACTGCACACGAGGCCCTCTGAACTTCCCATCTGTTTTTTGCTGACTGGTATTACCTGCCTTCTCCTCTGGCCCACAGCCCCCTGAGAGTGAGGACAGAGTCTGTCTTGTTTACTATAGCTATACCACCGGACACACGTGGGGCCCGCTAAAGGGACTGCGAATTTAATCTATGATCTCTGGGTCTCAGTCAAAGGAGATGGACCTTGAGCAGTAGGGTCCTGAACCAGTCTCAGCATTATCTGGGCATGTGTAAGAAATGCAGGTTCTCTGGCTCCACCCCAGACAAGCCGGAATCAGTCTCTTGGGGTGGGGCCGGCCACCTTTGTTTTAGCCAGCTCCCTGGGGGATCCTGACTCCTGCTCATCTGCCAGCTGCCAGTCTTAGGCTCTGGGGTCTGTGCAGGTGGCATGAATGTGGAAGAAGCCAGGTGTGGGATGTTCTAGCGTGGGAAGACGGTGGTACCTGTCCAGCGACTTTCAAATTGAAGATGAACATACCTGGGAGTCCCTCACCCCTCCGCAGGGGCCCCTGTTACCCTCATGGAGAGCCCCTTGAAGCTCAAAAAGCCCAAGAGCCAGTGCCAAGAGGGTGAAGACAGAGCTCCCTGAGTTGCTGTCTCTGTCTGATTGGTTATGATGCTTGGTTGGGGGGGGGGGGGGAATGTCTGCCCTCCCTGGAATGTGAGAAGAAGGGGGCTGGCCCTGGGTGGCAGCCTGTACTGTGGAGTACAGCAGCCACCAGCCAGACCCAGCCTGCCCTCAGGGAGTCTGAAGGAGACAGTTCACCCCCCCGAGGTGCCAACCAACACAAGTGTGATGACAGCCATGCGAAGAGGGATTCATGGTGCTGTGGGCACCTACAGAGTCAATGAAAGTGAATCAGGCTGTTTTTTTTTCTTGTACCTTCCTGCTGCTACCCTCTTCAGCCACCACGCGTGGCTTGGGAGTAGGGGGCGTGCCCTCCTGCAGTTAGGGACACCTGGGCCCCTAGAGCACGGGGCATGTAGACATTTCCACACATACACCTGTGCCCAGAGGCGAGGCGTAAGGCAGCAGCATCACTCTGAGGTAACTGTAGAGTGAGACGAGATCTCGAGAAGGGAACTGAGAACTCGCTGCACTATCATAGCGTGTAGTCAGGCTTCGCCTCTACTACCCTGTATACCAGCACCTGGGGGGTTGCGCCCTCCCCTGAGTGTGCAAGCCAGTGGGTGGGTGCATGTGTGAGTGTGCACACCTGGGCCTAGGAGGGAGGGGCTCAAGGGACACAGAGAGCGCAAGAGAACACGCACACGAGCATGAGCGAGCCGGCGAGGATGCCAGAAAGAGAGCCCAGAAGTGTGAAGATTCCTGGGGTGCTGGAGGCTCGCCTACCTCCTGAGCACCCTCCCACCCCAGCCCTGGCCCTTCCCTGCCTGGTGTACAAGTGCTAGAACCAATAAAGATCCTGCGCAGATGGGTGAGCCTGATGGCTTGTGCGCTGCATTTTGCACCATGAACAGGAGCTTCCCTTCCAGTTGGCGACGAGGAAGAGATGGTTACCCAAAAGCTGCGTAGCTCCCAAATGACCCAAAGCTCATGCCCAGTAGCTGGGCACCCCTACCTGGGAGGGGCCGATGAGCGAGAAAGATCTGGAACAGGCTGACACCATGGGTGTGTCATGAGCAGGTCTTTCCTCTTCCAGGTCTGCATACCCTCCCTCTTATTATGTAAGACAGGAGTCATAGTAGCCCCTGGGGGCTGCTGGGAGGGTTGGTGGGGGTGTCAGGCCCCACAGATGCTGACGGTAGAGGGGTAGAAACCCTGATCATTCATTAACCCTAGATTGATGCTCCCCCCAAAAAAGCTTGAAGAAATCAGTGAGGAAAGGACGAACTGACATTTACATGCTAAAGCAACAGTAACACTCTGGGTGCCCATTTCTAGACTCTTCACACAGTCCCGAGGCGTGGTGTCTGCAGAGGCAGACCCCTTGAGTGTCTGCCAGGGCTGAGAGGGAGAAGCAGGAGCGGGCACTAGGCGGGTGTCCCGGGTGCTAAGGCCTGCAGGGTGCAAGCAAGTCAGTCCACTTGTCCACAGCTCCTGTTTGGAGCCCGGGGTTCCTCTGGCTGGCACCAGCACCCTAGAGGTTGTCTGTTGGGGTGGGAGGGAAGAGGGAAGAGGAAGAGGCAGTGCATGCCCAGTGGGTGCATGTAAGTGGGCACACCTGGGCCTAGGAGGGAGGGGCTGAAAAGGGTGGCATCACCCTGGGAGCATGCAGGAGAATGAGACTGCGAGAGAGCCAAGAGAAGGAGCATGAAGATTCCTTGGGGGGCTCGGGGGCTTGCTTGCCTCCCAGCCCCCCTTCCTCTGCTGACTAGCCTGCCTGGTCTACTCATGTCCCTGGTTCCCTGAGACCATGAAAGCCTGTAAAACCCACCAGGGGCTCTGACATTCTTCTTCAGTTGCTGGACCCAACAGTGAGCCTCCCCAGGCAGGCATCATTGCAGGGCGACGCACCTCTCAGAGCAGCCGCATCCTAAGGTGCTCACGAGCTTCCAACGCAGCACGTGTGCAGCCAGGGCCAAGTCTCCATGCAGAACAGCCCCCCCACCGCCCCGCCAGCCGTCTGGAGGTCACAGCTGTGCTAACATCTGGTGCCGAGGTTGGTCTGCTTGGCACTAGCTGGAAATGGAGTCAGCTGCGTGCACTCCGTGTACCTGGCTCCTTC
>PVHY01029335.1:0-14377 GCA_004024945.1 Uropsilus gracilis | reverse complement strand
AAACTAACGTAAAATGAAAGGATCCCTACATAGGAGGTTGTAAAACGCAGGCAGCCACTGGAGAGCTACCAGCTGATGCCCGGGCACAAGACCTGTTCAAAGCACAAGCCAGAGCCCTGGGTTCTAATGCCACAGGGCAGGACAAGTTCAAGGGCATGTTTTCCATTTCCACATCACAATGAACCTTTACGAAGCTGCCTCTGTTGAGCTTGGGTATGATATCAACAAAGAATGTACAGGAGCTCCAGAAAAGGCTATTGAAACAGCTCCCCGGTTTCAACTGCGTATCTGTGTGACTTTCTTACAGGTTTCAAAACAATAGGGGCGACATACTGCAGCAGCAGATGCCACAGCCCAGCTGTCTTCTGAAAGTCAGACTGCGAAGATATTTGCAAAAGTAAACAAAGCCTCTGTTCTCACTAAACTGAAAAAGTTGTTTTTTTTTTTTTGAGACTAGGTCTCACTGTTTTTGCCTGTGGAATTGCAGGCTCACGTTGCCCGGGTACCACAGACTCAAGCAATCCCCAGCCTCAGCTTCCCAGGTAGCTGGGATTACAGGCACACACCACCACGTCCAGCTATTTTTTTGGGGACTAGGTCTTGCTGTGTTGCTCCAGGTGGGACTGGAACTGCGATCCCAGACCCGGCTGTGACTCCATAAGCTGTTGCTTACAAGCACGTACCACCGTGCCCGGTCTAAGACAGAGACATTTAAAACATAATACTTATAGTCAAACAATCTAGATATATTAAAATCATCGAGTAATCATTATAATCAAATAATAATCAAGGGTACATTCAAGACTAGGGAGCAAAATTTCTTTCATTCATTCATTCGTTTGTTCAATCGTTCGTTCGTTCGTTCATTCATTCATTCGTTCATTCATTCATTCATTCATTCATTCATTCATTCATTCATTCATTCAGACTAGGTCTCACTATGTTGCCCAGGGTAGTCTTGAACCCGCGGACTCAAGCGATCCTGGACCTCTTGCCTCCCAGTGCTTGGATTACCGGCGCATACCACCACGCCCGGCTGGGAGCAAAATTTAAATTAAAAATTTGAAACTAAATTAAAAGATGTGAGATAAGCCTGAAACACTGAGGCAGTGCCTATATCATGTTTCAGAGATTAAAGAACACTTTTTTTTTTGAGACTAGGTCTCGCTATTTTTGCCTGTGGAACCGCAGGCTCTTGTTGCCCGGGGTACCACAGACTCAAGCAATCCCCAGCCTCAGCTTCCCAGGTAGCTGGGATTACAGGCGCGCACCACCACGCCCAGCTATATTTTTGGGACTAGGTCTTGCTACGTTCCCCCGGTGGGACTCAAACCGCGATCCCTGGCCCCTGCGATCCCTGGCCCAGGCGGTGGCTTCCTAGGCTGCCACCTACAGGCATGCACCATCATTCCTGGTCTGAATTAAAGTTCTGTATCGATTTTTTTTTTCTTTTTTTTTTTTTTGAGATTAGGTCTCCTATTTTGCCTGGGGAACCTCAGGCTCACTTTGCCCGGGGTCCCACAGACTCAAGCGATTCCCAACCTCAGCTTCCCAGGTAGCTGGGATTACAGGCACGTAAAAAAACACTTTTTATACAACTAGGGGTCATCTGGAAGAAGACAGCACTTAAAAGAGAGATGTTCAGACCTCTGCTGTCCGTGAGGGGGCGCCAGAAGCAAAGAGACGTCACTTCACCCTAGGTAAGCTTTGTCCTGTGAAAGGCTTTAGAAGGGGACTCTGAGGAGTATTGGGGTGAGTGTATCTGAGTTTTCTGAAGAGACTTAAGCAGCTGATACCAGGTCTCAATCCAGATTATTCTTAGTAAGAAGGCCTGGGGCACAAGGATGTTATATTAAAAAAAAACAAAAAACTCTCAGAGGGTTTTGGCAAAGAGTGAGGCGTGAGGGTCCATCCTGGTCCTTTCCCAAGTCTTTGTGGGGGAAGCGTCCCTGAGAAGCTCTGTGTGTGTGTGTGTGTGTGTATGTGTGTGCATCTGAGACAGAGACAGAGAGAGAGAGACAGAGAGAGAGAGAGATAGAGAGAGACAGAGAAAGAGGGAGAAAGGGAGGAAGGGAGGGAGGAAGGGAATGAGAGGAAGCCAGGAGGGCCTGCTCTGGGCTGGAAGCCTCCAGAGGTCCTCACACTCAATGATCACCACCACCTGAGAACCAGCTCCTCCCACCTATCTGAGATAAGGAAGCAAAGGCTCAGGCAATTCAGAGCTGGGATGTGAAGCCAGGCCTCTGACTCTGCTAACAGGCAGGAGGTGGTAGGGGGTCAGGGGCTGATCCCAGCTCCTGGCGACATGTCCTATGTGCTGCTTCTCCACCTGGAAAGTGGGACACCAGCACCCACTCCTCAGTGGGCCTGCGGACAGGGCCCTGGCACACAGGGTTGAGCGGTTGAGGGAGCGAGCCCTGCCCCGCCCGGCGTGCCCACCACCAGAGCCCCCCCACAGCCCTGGACTCACTGGTCTCTGTTGGGAGCTTTCCGGAGCTGGTCAGCAGTGACCCTCCAGGAGAAGTTGAAAAACCGCATGGCGTTCTCGAAGTAGAGGTCGGGGACCGCGGTATACTGGACGAGAGAGCAGAGCCACAGCGTCAGCCTGGGAGGCGGCCCGGGCGAGGTTAGAAGGGAGGGCTGGGGGCTGTAGGACTGGGGGCTGCCTTCACCCTGCTGGGGCCTAGCATGCTCTCCCCTTCACTTTAAGGACCCCAAAAGCCACTTCAGGAACCATGAGGAATGGCACCCAGGGCAGTTCAACACCCAGTGGTGTCGGGGGTGGTGGGGTGGGGGGATGGGAGGTGGGCAGGAATTGGCTGCAGCGCCGTCCAACAGAACTCGGTGATGGAGGCAGGTTCCAGGCCTGTGAGTGCACGTTAGGCCCCAGCTAAGTAGTGACGAAGCACGTCCAGTGTGGCTAGTGTGACTCACTTCATTTGACTTAGAATTGAATGGATAAAGGCGCCATCTTTTTTTTTTTTTTTGAGACTAGGTCTCGCTATTTTTGCCCGTGGAACCGCAGGCTCTCGTTGCCCGGGGTACCACAGACTCAAGCCATCCCCAGCCTCAGCTTCCCAGGTAGCTGGGATGACAGGTGCGCGCCACCACCCCCAGCTATTTTTTGGAACTAGGTCTCGCTACGGACCCCACGGGACTCGAACCGCAATCCCTAGCCCCAGCCGCTTCATAGGCTGAAGCTTACAGGCACGAGCCACCGTGCCCAGCCAGAAGGTGCCATCTTAATCAAGTGACCGCCCAGATGGCATCTGCCAAGCTGGGACCTGTCTCTGAAATGGGCGCCTAAGCATCTTCTCATGGCTTAGCCCCAGCCTCCCCACCTCTCCCGGTCCCCCTCTCGATCAGCATCAGAGCCTCTGGCTTTGTGCCAGGACTCTGGTAAATGGGTCCTTAGGGGCAGCCCCCTGGGGCAGGTGCTCTGCTTATCTCCAGGAGCTCTTGGATCTCCTAGCAGGATGCCCTGGAGCAGCTTCAATTATTCTCAAGAAAAAAGGCTGCAGAATGAATCCCTGTATTCTCAGAAGTAATTCTGACATTCTTCGGTTTTAAATATAACCCATGATGAGGGGTTATTATAACTGCAAAAATGCCTGAATTCACAAATTGCAATCACAAGAAGATATAAAACTTTCATATTTGGGGGCAGAGAAACAATCCATTTAAAGAAATGAGTTGCCAAAAGCTTTACCCACAAGACACAGAGCTACTTTTATTGCCCAAATTAAGCCTAAAAGTGCACTGGGGATGTAGGTTTCCTCTTCTCCATTAGCACTGCCAGGCCCACAGGAGAGGCCCAGATAGCTCTGGAAGTGGGGGTACAGGGATCCCAGGGAGAGGCAACAACTCTGGGGACTGGAAAGGAGGGGGAGGTACGAGAGGCCTCACTCTGTCCTCTGCCCCCCTGATGCTTAGGGATGCCTATCTCTCTGTGTCTTTCAGGACCCATTACCCCCCACTATTGCCACTTATTAATGGACCTGGAGCTGACCACTTCCAGGGGACATAGCTTCTGGGCATCGACTGGTGGTGGCTCAGGGAAGCAGATCTTTTGGCTGGTCCAGGAGAGGCTGCCCCCCGAAACCTAGTCTGCCTCCAGACCCTAACACAGTGTTCTGAGGTGTCTTTTTTTTTTTTTTTTGAGACTAGGTCTCGTGATGTTGCCCGGGGAAGTCCTGATCCCGTGGACTCAAGTGACCCCCAGTCTCAGCCTCCCAGGTAGCTAGGATTACAGGAGCCCACCACCGCGCCTGACTGCTTTTTCAAGACCAGATCTCATTATGTTGCTCAGAGTAGTCTCAAACCCGCCGACTCAAGTGATTCCTAGCCTGGGCTTCCCAAGCCTGGGATTAAAGACGTGCGCCACTGTGCCTGGCTGGTCTTGAGGTATCTTGACCATCTGGATCCAGCCGGCTCTTCCCTTTCCCAAGTGGGGCACTGGGGAGCACAAGGGGGTAGGCTAGAGTCACTCACATCGTTAAACACTTTGTCGAGTTCCTTGGGGTCCATGATGAAGTTGGGGTAGCCGATCATATTGTAGATGGCATCCGCCTGGACGGGAGAGAGATGACAGTGAGCGCATGTGATGTCCAGCGATGGAGCCTTGGGTGGGGGGGTCCTCTGACCTCAGGGCTTCCACCCCTTTCCGGAAAGACGCCTCCATCTAACTTGCATGAGCCTTAACCGACACTGGCAAGGGCAGCCTCCTGGACCCCCCCACCGGTGGCATCAGTTCCCTCGCTCCCCGCACGACATGTCACCTCCCCACCCACACTCAATGGGCTGGTTCCACATGGCCATGACCGCAGTCTCGTGTCTATGACTGTCCCTCCATCCTGCCAGGCAGCCCAGCCCCAAGGCCGCCCAGCACCCAGGCTGCGCTCAGGATGAGAGCCTCTCCTCCACCCACCCTCCTGTACTTGTGGCTGTGGCTGCTCCTGCAGACACCCGGAGCCTCACCTTTTCCTTGGCTGACTTCCTTGTGTCTTCATCCATCCACTTCAGGGTACTCAGGCTCTCCTCAAACGCCTTCTTGATCTCCAGGATGATCTCGCTGGCCTGAGGAGGCAGATGCAGACAGGGTGAGGCCTGGGTGAGGCTTGCCCACATGCCACCAGCGCCCCATGCAGAAGGATGCCGTTGGGCGGAGACAGTGCAGGCGTGGCTCAGGCTTCCAGGTGCTGGGCTCACCTGGTCAGAGCTGTGACCTCCACCCCTCTCCAGCTCCTTAGAGCAGCAACACCCCGCAAGACAGGGCTGCCTGTCAAATGTGCTTAGGCAGAGCAGGGAAGAGGCGCTTCTCTGCGGCCTTCCCGCAGCTCTTCCCAGCAGGTGCTAGAACATGGTCTTTCTCAGGCCTCTTGGGCCACGGCATATCTTTGGGCAGGCTGAATGCCAAAGCCTTGAGAGGCTCAGTTCTGAGGAGCAGCTTCAGAGACACTAGGTTGGGCCGGCAGACTAGCGGCCGCCATGCCACAGGCAGGCCTGCAGATAGAAGGTTCTGGAGCCTCATGAACAGAGGGGCTGAGTGCTGACACGCCCTGGCAGATGCTGGGTAAGCCACTCACGGGCTAGACATGTCAGAGATTTGAGTCTCGGCTTGCTACCTTCGGTCCTGGAGCATATGCACAAAGTTACTATTAACAATAAGAAGTAATGTTCACAGAAGAGCTACCAGGTACTCAGCCCGGGGCTCCATATTCATAGCAGCTCATTGAATCTCTCCCTGTGGGTGGACACCCCACCCCCCAAGTTACTGGTGAGGTGAGACTCCTGTCCCAACCACCCTACTAGGAGGCGATGAATCCACGACCGGAGGCGGGGCCTCCCTGTTCCCCTACCTGTCGAAAGCAGACTTCACCTGAGGGGTAAGCAAAGTCATCCTGTCGGTCAGAGCTGCTCTACCAGCCTTACCCTGCTGGTCCTCTGCACCCCTAGAGGTGGAGATAGCCAAGGGATACCCTGGGGTGAGGCCCAGCGAGCAGTCCAGACGTAGCACCGGGTACCTGATAACAGCAACTATCCAGGACCTGGGAGTTAATGTGGGAGCCCTGGCTGGCAGCTGGTCCAGAGCGTGGCTGCCGTGTTCATGGGGTGGTGGTGTGTGTGTGTGGGGCATGTAGGAATGACGTCATGGCCTGTTCTGGGGGGCTGGAGTTGCACTTACGATGTTCTTGCTGTCTTCGGCGAAGGTCGCTTTGACAAACATGGGGCCCAGGGCGAAGCCCAGGTTGTTCTCTGTGTCGCTCACGCAGAACTTCCAGCGGGGAAGACAGGTCTGGAGAGAGAGAGAGAGAGAGTGGTTACTCTTCCCCGTCCTCCCTCCCAGCCTCTGTGCACTAGGCTCACATCCAGGACTTCAGGGACACCTTTTCCAACCCAGTGGCAGTTACGCCAACAGGGCACGGGCCCCCAGACTGCCTCCCGCTCCAGGCCCCACTGCCAGCCCCTGGTCACAGCCCTTATAACGGCATCCTAGTGAGAAGCCAACAGGGGCCTGCAGGGTGGGATGGCCAGCCCTTGATGGACGAGGAAACAACTTGGCCAGGCTGGCTGGGTGTGTGGTGCATGCCTGTAATCCAAGCAGTAGGAGGCAAGAGGCCAGGGATCACTTGAGTTTGCAGGTTCGAGACTACCCTGGGCAACAGAGCGAGACCTGGTCACGAAAAAGCAGCCGGGCACGGTGGTGAGCACCTGTAATCCCAGCTACCTGGGAGGCTGAGGATTGCTTGAGTTCGCAGGATTGGGACTACCCCATGCAACATAGCGAGACCTAGTCTCAAAACAAAAACAAAAACAAAAAAACTCAGCCAGGCAGTCACTAGCCCAGGGTCCCACAGCAAGTTAGGGGGTGCTGTGATGGGAACTCGTGTGTAGGGCCCCTCAGGCCACCACGCTCTCATCCAACTGGTCCTCCCTACACCCTGGGGTCTGAGAATCTTAAGGTGTGACTCTGTCCATCTCTGAACAGCAGGGAAACCTTCCCTGGAGGCAGGACCCAGCCCCGTTCGGTCTCCTGAAGGAAGCCCTGTGCCTGCGACACGCAGGAGAGCGATGCTGCTGTCTGTCCAGGCGCTCAGCTGTGGCCACCCACCCTGAGGACGCCTCTGTGTCAGCAGGCAGCATGCAGCCTCCTGGAACTCCAAGTCCCCTTGGGGTCCTCCCTAACACTCCACCCCTGCCCCAGTGGCCTCCAGTAGTGGATCGGTGTGACCACGGTGCAGGGCATCCTTGTGCTGCCGAGGAGGCTGAATCCTGTTCACCAGGGCTCAGGGCAGCCAGCTCCACAACAGCCCCCAACGGGTACCACCTCCACTGCCATTGACAGGCAGATGAATAAACAAAATGCAGGATTTTTTTTTTTTGAGACTAGGTCTTGCTATTTTTGCCTGTGGAACCGCAGGCTCATGTTGTACCACAGACTCAAGCGATCCCCAGCCTCAGCTTCCCAGGTAGCTGAAATGACAGGTGCGCACCACCACGCCCAGCTATTTTTTTAGAACTAGGTCTCTCGCTATGTTGCCCCAGCGGGACTTGAACCGTGATCCCTGGCCCTGGCCGCGGCTTCCTAGGCTGCCGCTTACATGCGCCACCATGCCCGGCCAAAATGCAGTATTTTTATACACACAGTGTGTGAGCTGGCAGCCACGGAATGAACTAGCCGGGAGTTCATGCCAACACATGGCTAATGACTAGCATGGAGGGCTTTAGAACAGACTTTCTGGGGATCCCCTGGTGTACTAGGCAGTCACCAGCCCAGGCAGTCACTAGCACCACTAGCGCCGGTAAGCAGGCTTACTTCCCCCTTTTTACAGATGGGAAGACTGAGCCTCCTGCTCCCGTGAAGTGACCCGCCCAAGGCTGTGTGGCTGAAGCCTGTCAATCTCAGCTCTAGCCTCCGGTGTGCGCTGTTCCTCTTACCACAGTCACTGGGCTTACTGCCCAGCTTTGCAAATTAAAAGTGCTGGCCCCAATGGAGGCATTCCCAAGGGTCCGTGAGATGAACGCTGGGATTCTCCAAACAACAGACAAGCAAAGCACGGATCAGAGAGGTATAAAGACTCTGCCAGGTCACACAGCTGGGATGTGGCTGGGCCTGGACCAAGATGGATGCGCTGGGCCTGGGCCTGGGCCTGGGCACACCACAGTGGGAGCTGGGAGGGCTGGAGAATAATGAACAGGTAAGCAGCATCTTCCACCCCACTGGCTCTGAGGAATCCTGGGGTCCTGATACAATGCTGCCCCCTGCCCTGGTCTCTGCATGGCCTCCTCAGGCCCACCAGCTCCCAGCACCTGTTGAGGGCCCCACATTTTGAGCCTGGTCCAGGGAAGCTAGCTCCACCCACCCATCAGCTCATATACTGACCTATGTACTAATCCATCTATCGACATACACTGTGGTCAAACACACATTAGATCTGCCGTCTTAACCCCTTTATGGTACACTTCAGAAGTCCTGGGTATAATCATGTTGCCTGGCAACCAACCTCCAGAATTTATTCATTTTGCAAAGCTGAACCTCAGTATCCACTTATCCACATCTCCCCAATTCCTAGCCTCCCACACCCCCAGCCCTAGCAACTCAGCCTCAGGAAGCTGAGTTTGAACTTTCGGTTCCTGCAAAGCAGAGGCTGGGTAGGGAGGGGACGCACAGTGTTTGGGGTGCTGGCTGTGGAGCCTGAGCTGTGGGGTTTGAGCTCATGGTCCACTTTGGATCTGCGCTTTGAACAAGTCCCTTTCCCTCATGGAGGCTCAATTTTCTCATCTGTAAAATGGGATGATGTGATAGCTCCCAGCACACAGAGCTGTTGGAGGAGCCCGGCAAGTCAATCTCTGAAAAGGTAAACAATACTGATCTTTCATAATTATTATTGTCTATGAAGAGCTGAAAATGCCAAAGAACTGTCGTCAGCCAGGCTGGGACTGAACCCGTGCTTGGCTGCTCTTTGCTGGGGAACTTGGGAAAGCCTCTTTTCCTCCTGGAGCCTCAGTTTGCTCATCCATAACCTGGATGGGGAAGCGATGATGCAGGCGCCCACACCCCACACGGCGCAGCCTCTGATCCCCTCTGGGTCCTGACTCTGGATTCCTCCCGTATAAAGTCCCAAGGAGACCAAGTGGGCCGGGGCCAGCGTCCACTCGCCGCCATGTGTCTGACGCCTGGGCTCACCCAGGGCTGCGTCCAGGTAGGTGTCCCGGGAGGGCGAGTCAGCTGGGCTGGGCTACCACTTTCCCTCTGAGGCCAGCGGGGCCAGGCGGCTCTGAGGAACCCTCTTATGGGACACAGGGCTAGTTCCCAGCAGCCCTCTCTCTCAGTTCCCTCCCTGCCCGAGGCAGGTGTACACAGGGTGGGAGAGAAAGGAGAGCTTTTCCCAGGCAGGGCCCCCGTCCTGCATTCTGGGCCAGCTCTCGTTGGGTTCCTATTCCACGGGCCTGGGAGGGGCTTTTGGGGCAGGGTCTAGCTAGAGCTGCGCTGCCGTTCCCTGGTCCCTGTCCTGGGGCTGGTGGGGGAGCTGGGCATGCTGTGTGGGGTGGCACCCCAGCCCTCACTGCTCTGTAGCCGGTGGGTCCTGGCTCAGGGACGGCATTTATCTGCTCAGCTCACCTGGGCGCTGGGGGCACAGACCCCCCTCATATTCCACCTGGGCCAGGACCTGTCTCACACCTGCATACACATTCTCTGGTGTGTGAATGTGAGGAGCCTGCCACGTCCTGGGGGAGCAGGTGGAAGTGGCTGGCTGGGGAGCTTCCCCCCAGAGGTGACTTTCCTGGTGGGGAGGTCAGGGCTGGGCCCTGGAGCCCTGGGGCCTGGGAACCTGACAGCGCCAGTGGACGCACCGCTAGCCAGCTGCTGCTCGTGTCAAGCTTGTGGGGAGGAAGTATTCTTGGGGGTGTCCGGGCAAACAGGGGATGGCTGTACCTCCATGTGAAGACCACCTTGGAGGACGAAGAGAACAGAAGCCACCCTGGACTGGAGGTGAGTCACATTGCTAAGACCCCTCTAAGACTGGCGTGGTCACCTCTTCCTGGAAGCTTCTGCCCACCTGTAGCTGACTTGGGTCCCCTCTGTGGGGCCAGGGATACCAGGCTGGCTCCTATCAAGCCCTTTTGATTCTCTGTCTATTATTGACCTACTCCATGAGTTCCCTAGGGGCGAGGCCACCATGGTCCCACCAGCCTCCAGATGACGGCTTAGCTCAAGCAGATGCTCGGCATGTGAACATGAAAGCAGAGACAGACTTACCTTCTTAGTCCCGTACATGACCTCCATGAACTTCTCGTCGGCATCCTGAAAGCGCTGATCGAGGAAGGAGCTGGTCTTCCGCACCAGGTTCCAGATCATGTAGTTGTTCAGCAGGCTGGGCAAGAACAGACGGCTCAGGACTGCCTGTCGCTGGGGTCTTGCGGCACTTCCCCCCCCCACTGACCTTGAGGGGGTGCTCGAACTGGTCCCTGATCATCAAGGGGGGACCCTAGGTCTGCAGCTGAACCCCCTCAGGGCCTGTACATGCAATGGTGTGTACACCACAAGTGCTCAATTTGCAAAGCAGTGGCAGCCTGAATAGTCTGTATTACAGGTCTCGCTATTTTTTGCCCGTGGAACCGCAGGCTCACGTTGCCCGGGGTACCACGGACTCAAGCAATCCCCAGCCTCAGCTTCCCAGGTAGCTGGGATAACAGGCGCGTGCCACCACGCCCAGCTATTTTTTGGAATTAGGTCTTGCTATGTTACCCCGAGAAGGACTCGAACCATGATCCCTGGTCCCCAAGGCGGCTTCCTAGGCTGCCGCTTACAGGCATGCGGCACCATGCCCGGCTTAACTATGTATTTCAAAGTCTATATCTCACACATACAGGTTTTTTTCTACAAACATCCAATGACAACAAGATAGAGTTCTGGGTAATATCATTTTTTTTCTGTCATTTTCAAAATTTCTTTTAACAAACCTTTTACATTTAAGGCTCATCAGAGATACTAACTAGCAACATTAGCTAACAGTACTGAACCGCATTCAGGGTCAGGTACTATGTTTACATATTTCACTTAGTTCTCACAGCAACCTCACCACATGGCATTTTCTATCTGTACCCCCTTCCCATTTTTGGAAATGGAAATCTGTACCCATTTCCATGAGGAAATGGACCTGAGGAAGGATAATTACCACTTGTCCGTGTTGTTGATGAGGGTGGAGACTTGTCCTAGGTACTCTTTATCGTAGACAACGATGGGCTCAGATTCATTGATCTCCACTGGGTAGAAGATGGTGTTGAGGAAGGGCAGCCAGTTGATGGCAGGGGCCAAGGTCTGGAAGGGAAGAGAACAGGGTGAGTCTAACTGGGCTGTGTTCCCCAGAGCCCCACCTCCAGAGGGTTCTTCTGATGAAGGTGTCATCTTGCCTTCCACCCTGGCACAAGGCTGGAGCTTGAGACTGTATCACACAGATGTGAAGAGACTTTTGTTAGAACTACTGTAGCTAGAACTCCAAGGAGCCCATCAGCAACTTTAACCTGAAATCAAACTTCTCCTGCACCAGGCTCTTTTGCAAATGACTCACAGGTCTTTCCTCCCCTTGACCTAGCAGATAGGGACAGCAAACGCCACCTTATTGCTGAAGAAACTAAGCCTCAGACGGGCCTGTATTGCAGGAGTGTGTGTAATCTGGAGTTCAGGTATCTGAGTTCATATTCCAGCTTTCTTACTGTGTAACTTTGGTGAAGTTGACAAGCCACTCCGTGCCTTGGGATCTCACAGAAAAGTGGGACTCACCCTCACACTAAAACCCACCTCTAGGGCTAGAGTGGGGATGAAACAAGACTTAACCCTTGTTTACTTGATACTTGCCTGGGCAACATCACTCAGCTTCTCTATGCAACTGGTCTATTCTGGAATGACAGCCATAGAATGTGTAAACTGCTTTGGTTCAGGGGAGCTTTTTCTTCAGGCATGAGGACTGGAGAAGCAAGTGTAAAATAACAGCCTTCCGCAGGAAAGGAAAAGCTGGGCTCAGCTCGTGCACACTCAGAGGAGGCACAGCCTGGCAGGCCTCTGAGCTTCCAACTGCTGCCCTGGCTCCCTGACCCCCCCCAAACCACAGCTCAGGGTGCTCTCCATTAGCAGGACTGTATCCGCAGCCAGTACATGACGTCCACGAGGCGCCGCCAGCCTGCTGGGTAAGTGTGCAAGGGTCCAACTATCGTAGGTTGTAAACATTTTTAAAAAATTTGTGGTCAAAAGCTGGGCACAGTGGCTCGTGCCTGTAAGCTTCAGCCTATGAAGCGGCTGGGGCTAGGGATTGCGGTTCGAGTCCCATTTGGGGCAACACAGTGAGACCTAGTCCCAAAAAAGTAGCTGGGTGTGGTGGCGCGTGCCTGTAATCCCAGCTACCTGGGAAGCTGAAGCTGAGGATTGCTTGAGTCTGGTACCCCGGGCAACATGAGCCTGCGGTTCCATGGGCAAAAATAGTAAGACCTAGTCTCAAAAACAAAAAACAAAAAACAAAATTGTGGTCAAATACAGAAAACATGAACGTTATCATCTTAACCCTTTTCAGGTATGTAGCTTGGGGTGTTCAGAACAGTCATACTGCTGTTTAGCTGCCATCATCGACACATTCTCTACCAGCAGGTTCTACCAGCAGCCAGAGGTAGCACCTTGAAAAGGAAAACTCTGGCCGGGCATGGTGGCACACACCTGTAATCCCCGTTACCTGGGAGGTGGAGGCTGGGGATCACTTGAGTCTGCGTGTTTGAGACAACCCTGGGCAACACAGCGAGGCCTAGTCTCTTAAAAAAAAAAAAAAAAAAAGCTGGGCACAGTGGCTCGTGCCTGTAAGCTTCAGTCTATGAAGCGGCCGGGGCTAGGGATCGCGGTTCGAGTCCTGCCTGGGGCCCATAGCGAGACCTAGTTCCAAAAAAATAGCTGGGCGTGGTAGCACACGCCTGTAATCCCAGCTACCTGGGAAACTGAGGTTGGGGATTGCTTGAGTCTGTGGTACCCCAGGCAACGAGAGCCTGGGGTTCCACGGGCAAAAATAGCGAGACCTAGTCTCAAAAAAAAAAAAAAGAAAAAGGAAAGGAAAAGGAAAACTGTACCGAATATACAATAACACTCCGCAGGACCCCCTCTACCGAGCGTCAATACCACCCTCTGCTTTCTGTCCCATGAATGTTGCTGCTTGAGCGCCTCACGAAGTGAAGCCACACAGCATCCATGCCTTAGAGACATGTTCCTTTCATGTAGCAGAAGGTGCACATGTGACTTTTGCACGCTCAGTCCTAGTCCCTTTTTCTCCTTATCAGTGTTGCCCTGCAGAATGCAAGGATGTTCAGGACGATAGACACTGTCACAGCACCTATAGGCGTCGATTGTTGGCATGTCTGTGGCACTTATCAAGCACCCGATCGACACCCACTATTATGGCCATCACTCAAGAGAGGAATCTGCCCGATGGGAACCTGCCCAATTCCAACTTCTGTTCTCTAGTCCCTTAAGACAGGGCAAAATGAGAGAAGTAAAGGAAGTGAAAGGGGCTCTAATAAATAGCCTTCCTGGGGGAAGAGCAACCAATAGTAAAAATCGACCCTGTCACCACTAGCAAATAGTGGTAACATCCTCTCCAACAGGGACAGCCATAAGCCCCCCACTTAACAGACACCAACTTTGCAGACAAGCTAAGGAATTTCCTGGGGTCCCAGGGCTAGCTGGTGACAAGACAGGTCGGTGACCCAGGCTCAGTCATCTCTAGTTTAAAAGGGCAGCTCCAGAGATCAAGATGACGCTCACAGGTGAAGTGGTGATGGGAGATCCTGGGGATATACAGTGATATAAGAAAAAAAATGTAATAATAAAAAAAGTACAAGAAAAAAAGGGCAGCTTAACCAGGTGTGGTGGTGCACATCTGTAACCCCAGTTACCAGGGAGGCTGAGGATCACTTGAGTCTGCGGATTTGAGACCTAGTCTCTTAAAAATAAAAGGCAGTTCAGCTGAAACCCATCCAGAGGGGGAGGGGAGGAGATGTGCCCTGGAGGCTCCAGGACAGCCCGGCCTGCCCAGCAGTGGGACTAGCTGGAGAGGACAGAGGAAGGAGAGCAGGGCTGTTGTTGCCACCACGAGTCAGCTCTAGGACCTCGAGCCATTGTGCAGCCTTTCTCTAAAATAGGGGGCTAGCCGGGCATGGTGGCATGTGCCTGTAAGCTTCAGCCTATGAAGCTGCCGGGGCTAGGGATCGCAGTTCGAGTCCCGCCTGGGGCCTGTAGTGAGACCTAGTTCCAAAAAAATAGCTGGGCGTGGTGGTGCGCGCCTGTAATCCCAGCTACCTGGGAAGCTGAGGCTGGGGATGGCTTGAGTCTGTGGTACCC
>PVHY01029334.1:0-14370 GCA_004024945.1 Uropsilus gracilis | reverse complement strand
TATATATATATATATATATATATATATATATATATATATATATATATATATATATTTGTTAGTGGAAAATAGCCAAAATATGGCAGGCAAGGCTATTTTTTAAATGTATTGATTTTATTTTTAAAATTTTTTTATTTTTATTCTTTAATTTTAATTTTTATTCTTATTTATTTAAATTCTTTAAACTTCAGTAAATGGTTTTTGGCATACCTTCCTCTTACTCCCTTCTCCCTCTGTGCCCCCTCCATTCTCTCAAACTCTGCTCTTTGTTCTTTGCTAGTCTGTTAAGTACATTAGTCTCTTTCTTTCCTGTGGCATTGTCCTTTCATTGGGTGAGGGACTGTGTTGTTGGAACCAGGCAAACCTTGCTGATAGGTTTTCAGTCTTAAGTTTGCTTTGGGCGGCCAGTCTATATTTATTTGTGGTCTCTCCATGCTTTCTCATTGGAGGCTGTCTTCTCCAATCCCATATCTTTTGTTTTGCTGGTGTCAGATTTAGGGGGTCTCACCCCCTACCAGTGTCGGTGAAGAAGTTTCTCTGTGGAGACAGGCATCTGTGAATGGCCATTGTAGATCATCTCCTCTGCCTCAGTTTGCAGCTTTGCTGTGGGGCCGATACCACCAGTCTTTGGCCTTCCTCTCCTCTCCCATAGTGTGGGGAGGGGTGAGGCAAGGCTAATTTTATGTTAAATAGCTTAACAATACCCACAGCCCTCAGACCAATTGGCAAGGCTTTTTTTAATTGCACGTAATTATCAGTCAGAAGTCTGACCATTTTAGTCTGGATCCATTACCAGAATAATCTTTTTATATATTAAATAATTTATTTATCTATAAATTTCACATTTTTTAATCCCTGGGGTTCACCCACTGCCTTCCCTCCCTGATCATTCCCACCCTCTCCTACCCCCCTACCCCCGAGTTGTGTACTTCAGTTTGGTTGTTAGCTTGCTTTGACTTTTCCTCATGGTTTTTGTTTATTTTTCATGCCCCATATATTAGTGAAACCATTTGGTTTCTGTCTTTTTTCTTTCTGACTTGTTTCTGCTAATTTGATTTCTTCTAAGTGCATCCATGTTATCATAAACTCATCAAATTACCAGAATAATTTTCAACTGAGTAGTTAATGTAGATGATAGATTCTGTTTAACTCCTAATAAATTGTTTTATGACAAAGCAGACAAGAATTCAATTATCTTGGCATTTTTATCAGCTATTGTATACATAATAAAACTTTGTATTTAAAGTTATTATGTTCAGGAGTTTATCTCTTTTTATAGCTTGAGCAGTATTCCATTGTGTATATACTCTGCATCTTCTTAATCTACTCATCTGTCTTTCAACACTTAGGTTGTTTCCATAGCTTGGTTTTTGAAAATAGTGCTGCAGTGAACATAGAAGTGCTTATAATACTTAAAATTAGTGGGTTTTTTTATTGCCTTGGTGATATGTAGGAGTGGAATTTCTGGATCATATGGTAGATCTGTTTTTAGTTTTTTGAGAAGCTTCCATACTGTATTGTGTAAAAGCTAGACCAGTCTGCATTCCTATTAACAGTATACAAGGGTTCCTTTTTTCCCACATCTTCACCAATGCTGAGGTTTTTGGCATTTTTAATATGGGCCACTCTTACAGGTGTGAGGTGGTATCTCATTGTGATGTCTGTTTTGCTTTGCTATTACTTTTATATTGAAGTAACATTGGTTAACAACACTGCATATGACACAGAGATATGGGTTCATACTTCTTTCAGATTATGTTACCTACCACCTGACACTCACCAACGAGGCACCTGTAGTCTTCCCCATATCTTTTGGGACCCTTCCTTACTTTGCCTGGCAAGCTCAACCTCTCAATTCTGTAGTCATATTTCTAGGGTTTGTATTAGTTTGGTTTTATCTGTACCTTTGTTATGTTTCTTTATATTGCACATGAGTGAAACCACCCCATATTTTTATTTTTCCTTCTAAATTCACATAGCATAATCTCCTTTAGTTACATCCATGTTGTCACAAATGTCAAGAGTCCATCTTTTTTGTAATTGCTGAGGAATATTTCATTGTGTACATATATCACATCTTCTTATTCTCCTTGTGTTGTTAGGTACTTAGGTTTTTTACATAGATTGATTATTGTCAATAGTGTTGCAGTGAACATAGATTTGCATCTATCCCTTTGAATTATCATTTTTATTCTTCACATAGATACATAGGAGTGGAATTGTTGGATTTTATGGTAGGTCTGTTTTTAATAGTTTTAGAAACCTTCATTATGTTTTCCATGTGCACTGAACCAGTCTACATTCCCACTAACAGTGTAAGGAGGGTTTCTTTTTCTGCATATCCCTGGTGGTACTTGAATTCTCTAGTCTTTTTGATATGGCTCATTCTCACAGGTATGAGGTAGTATCATTGTATTTATAATTTTTTCAGGTTTCCTATTTTCTAATTCATTCTCTAAAATTTGTGAGCTTCCTGCATTTTTCCATTTCTTCTCGGTTATTCAGTTTATTGACATTTTGTGTTCATGTGGTGATGAACAGTCTCTTACAGTCCTTTGTATTTTGGAACTGGTTGTTATAACTTATCTTTTGTTTCTGATTCTGGTTTTTAGAGTTTTTGTCTTTTATTCCTTTGTAAGCCTAGCAAGGGCTTTGTCTATTTTGTTTATTTTTTCACAGAATCAGCTTTGTATTTCATTGATATTTTGAATTGGCCTTTTGAATTCTATTTCATTTATATCTGCTATGATATTTCCCTCCTACTGGGTTTTGATTTTCTTTCTTCTTCTTTTTTTGTTGTTCTTTTTCTAATTCCTTAATGTGTAAGTTTGCATTATTTACTTGAGATCTTTCTTGACTTGATGTGAGCTGCTGTTGCTATATATCCCTCTCTTAGCAGAATTTGCTGTGTCAGATAAGTTCTAGTCGTTCATATCTTCATTTCATTTATCTCAAGGTACTTTTTAATTTTTCCTTAGATTTCTTCCTTAGCCCAATTGTCACTTAGTAGTATCATGATCCATCTTCATATTTAGAGTTTTATCTTGATTTCTTTTAGTGGTGATTTTCTAGTTTGATAACATTGTAATAAGAAAAGATACTTGTAATTTCAATTTATTGACATTTATTTTGTGATCCAACATGTGATCTGTCTTGGAGAATGTTTCATATGCACTTGAGAAAAATTCATACTCAAATTTTTTGAGGTACATGGCCCTAAAAATATCTATCAGATGCATTTGACTTAATTCTTCATTTAAGACTATTGTTTCCCTTTTCATTTTCTGTCTGGTTGATGTGCCCATTGACATAATTCAGTGCTGAATTCCTCTCCTATTAAATAGCTGTTGTCACTGTCTCTTTTTAGGTTTGTAGGTAGTTGTTTTATATGTTTTGATGATTCTTTAATACATACATATACATACATATATACATACATATATATATATATATGAGAGTTATGTCTTCCTCGTATTTTTATCCCTTAGTCATTATATAATATCCATCCATGTCTCTCATACCTTTTTTTAGCTGGGAGTCTATTTTATCTTATATAAGTATGACTTTCCCTGCTTTTCTTAGGATGCCATTAGCTTGTAGGATTAATTTCTAATCTTTTACTTTCTAAGCCTGTGTTTATTTTTCAGTTATGTATTGAAATAAACTTTATGGGATACTTCCTTCTAATAAATCAATTCCTCTATCTGCTTCTTATGAAAGCTCATAATGATTTTAAAAACATTTGAGTATGTTTCTATATACTGATGAAAATTAAGTTTTTCAGTTATGTTTTCCAACAAAAACAGCCAATAATTATAGTGACTTCTAATATGTTGTTTAGGTTAGATTTTGGAAATGGGGAAGTGAGGTTTTTTTTTAATCCTTCATAAATAGTTAATTAAAATTTTTCTTAGTTCATGTTTTTGCTGTCAAAAAGAAAAACCCAAGAATCATCTAATTTTATTTATATTATAGAATGTCTATTGGGTCATAGAGAACAGTTTTGAAGGGCTGTTGATGCAATTTGAATCTCTCCATACAATTTGTATCTTCTAAAATATAAACACTATTGTTTCAGCTTTAAATCTCTTCATAGTGTTTATCCTATAGGAAGTTGCATTGGGGCTGTGTCTTAGTTATTCAGGTATATATGTGAATTTCAGCAGTTTCGTAAAGAAGCAATGTTTATTATTCCTGTGTTTCAGTTTTTTGGAGGATGGTACTTCTACATTCAGGCCTACAAAGCACTGAAGCATAAAACTGCAAATATGGACGTACTGATTGTGCTGGCAACCACCATTGCATTTGCTTACTCTTTGGTTATTCTTCTGGTTGCAATGTATGAGAGAGCCAAAGTGAACCCTATTACTTTCTTTGACACACCTCCTATGCTATTTGTATTTATTGCACTAGGCCGGTGGCTAGAACATATAGCAAAGGTAATGTAAAAAAGGGTTATGTTTGCTAAAATCTGGGTAATGATCAATACTATTTTCTAGTCCAAATATTGATTTACATTATAGTTAACCATTTACTGAAATAAGTATTTTTGTTTTGGTAGTATCTTAAGTATTCCTTTAGAAGATTCCTTAAATTTATGGGATTAATATTGTACACAGTATTGTTTGTTTATTTTGAGAGAAACATTGAGAAGTATTGTTTATATCACATTATTGATGTGCTCTTGTGTTATTGTGGCTGCAAAATTTTTAATAATAATGGAAAAATTTCACCTACAGTTTCATGAGATAATAGGAAACATTTTCTGTTCTGGTTCCACATACCTTTATATGTAGTTTATAGAGTAGCCTTTATAATACTGGCACCACTTTACTTCCTTAACCCTGTAAAGTTTTTTCTCTGTTTATACAGTCTGGATAATTATTTGATATTTCTTAATAAAATCTGGCAAATCAGTATGCTGTAAGTTCAAAAACTATTTTGATTTAATTTTCAGGTTGCTGCTAATTTTTAATTTTAGATAATCCTAATTAATCATATTCATATCTAGTGGTCATTTTATTGAAAATGGTAAATTTGGTAAATTTCAAACAATTTCACATAAATTCTATGTTTCATGTTCAAGTTGTAATAACTTTTGACCAGCAAGGGTGTGTTGGTAAAGTACAACTTTGGCAGCATTGAAGCCTATTTAAATTGTTGATAATTTAGTAGGCATTAAATGGTATCATAGAGTTGCTGTCGTTTACAGTTCTTCCACTGATTGCAGAGATAAATGCTTTCTACACATTGTTATTTATATTTCTTTCTAAGTGAATTGCCTATTTATGTTCTTCCCATGTGTTTGTGATGTTACTGATATTATTTCCTTATATATTATGACTAGTAATATACTTTACATTTTGTACTTTTTATTTTCAAAGCAGTTTCTGATTTGAACTAATTATTATTTCTAAAACTGTGTTTTGGGAAAAAATATATTCTATAGAGAGACAATATTTAGATAATTCTTAAGTTTTTCTTCCTTACAATTGTTAATTTTCTTGTTTTAATTTTTAGGGCAAAACATCAGAAGCTCTTGCCAAACTAATTTCCCTGCAAGCCACAGAAGCAACTATTGTAACTCTTGACTCTGATAATATTCTCTTGAGGTATTTATCTTAATTTCTCTCTTTTTCTTTTTTGATTCTTATATAAAACTATTAAATATACATAAAAGTAGAAGAATATCATGAACCCACTTAATATATCTTTAAGATTGGTCAATTCACATTTTGCCATACTTTTACTTGACCTATATATTTTACTCTTTTGTTATATCATTTCATTTTATTTTATTTTTTCTTTTGAGACTAGGTCTTGCTTTGTTGCCCGGGGAACCACAGGCTCAGGTTGCCCAGGGTACCATGGACGCAAAGCGATACCCAGCCTCAGTGTCCCAAGTACCTGGGATTACAGGCATGCGCTACCACACCCAGCTATATTTTGAGACTAGATCTCCCTATGTTGACCCAGGCAGGTCTCGAACTCATGGACTGAAGCGATTCCCAGCCTCGCCCTCGTTCCGTAGGATGCGATTACAGGCATGCACCACTGTGCCCGGCTATATCATTTTATTACTAACTGTTTTTCTAGTATCTCTTAAAAATGTATATTCATATATAACTACAGTACCATATTTCATACAAGCATGAACCATAATTATTTAATATCTAATCACAGTCCATATTCATCTTTCTCAGATTGTCTCTAAAATATTTTAAAAATAGATTTCAAAGTGATCCACATGTCATTGCATTGACTGAGATATTTCTTTTAACAGCACCAACCTTTTTCTCCCTTCTCCCTCTCTGTATAGTTGATGGCTAAGGAAGTATCCATCAGTTGTCCTTAGCTCACTCAGCTTCAGTTTGTTTTCTTTGCTTCTTTATGATATTATTTAACTTGTCCTATAACTCCTGTGTTACCTACAAACTGTAAATGAGAGCTAAAGATTTGCTATAGATATATTTCTTATTTGTATATTCAAAATTGTTTAAGCAAGTTTTCAAAATAGTTTACTTAAATAAAACCCATTTCATTATTTTTAAACCTTACATTTATTCACTTGTTTACTACTCAGCAATTTTTTTTATTCAGCAATTATTAAAAGTACCTACTTTGTACTAGGTGTTGAGCTGTTCCCCAATAGTAAGCAAGACTAACAGTATAGTTCCTAGTTAAATGTTGATTCTAGTTCCCATTGATAATAATTATAGAGCAACAAACTTGACAAACTAAAATGTTTGTATGGAGAGGTCAGGGTGAGAGTATATTATCATGATACTTTTTATGTTAATTCATCTAGTGAAGAACAAGTAGATGTGGAACTTGTACAACGCGGAGACATTATTAAAGTGGTTCCAGGAGGCAAATTTCCAGTGGATGGTCGTGTTATTGAAGGCCATTCTATGGTAGACGAGTCCCTCATCACAGGTATGCTATTTCAGAAGATCATGAAAGTGAAGTGAATACAAACTGTCAATGAAAAATAAGTGTGAAAGGTGAAACCTTTGTAGAAACTATGGAGTCAGTAAACAGTGAGTGAAGAGACTGTGAATTCTTTTTAAGACTATATTAAATCAATTTCTGCAGTTTATCTTGTGGTTTTAGTCATGCTACTGAAGGTTCTTTTCACTGAGGATTGTTAATTACTAGAATATATAACCAAATGAAATCTCATCTTGTTATAGAGATTAATAGACTTTTGTCGAGTACTATCCCAAACCAAACTAAACTCATGCTGTGAAATGAGGAAGACCTCATTTTACTACCTTATTTGTCCCCAAAAAACTAGAGACAGGACAGACATAAATACCTCTAAAGTGTGATAGCGTCACCATCCCTCCAATGTTTATCTAAAAAAAATTCCTTAAAAAAAAAAGCAACCAATTTGTGAGTGAGCCTCCTACCCCCATTTACCTCACAAAAACCAGTAAGTTAACCTGTTAACCAATTTTATTACACCCTCACCATTTACCTTCCTTTAAAATTCATCGTAAATTATGCTCTGTTCTTTATAAATACATCTTTCTTACCCAAAAAATTGACCGAAAAGCTAATTGAAATAATAAATCAGTTCAGTAAGGTAGCTGGGTACAAAATCAACACACAAAAAATCAGTAGCATTCATTTATGCAAAGAATCAATCAGAAGAAGAAGAAGAAGAAATTAAAAAAAAACACTCCATTTACCATCGCACCAAAGAAAAGTAAATACTTGGGAATAAAACTAACAAAAGAAATAAAAGACCTATACAAAGAAAACTATAAAACATTCTTAAAAGAAATAGAAGATGATGTTAAAAAATGAAAAGACATTCCCTGTTCATGGATTGGAAGAATCAACATTATCAAAATGGCCACACTACCAAAGGCAACCTAGAGATTCAGTCCAATTCCAGTAAAGATCCCAATGCATATTTGAAAGAGATAGAACAAAAATTACTGAAATTCATATGGAACAATAAAAGACCCCGAATAGCCAAAACCCTCTTGACAAGCAGAAGTGAGAATGGAGGTATAACTATTCCAGACTTCATACTGTACTACAAAGCCATAATAATTAAAACAGCATGGTACTGGTACAAAAACAGACAAACAGACCAATGGATCAGAATTGAGTATCCAGAAATAAAACCACACATATACGGTCAACTAATCTTTGACAGAGGGGCAAAAAAGTTACACTGGAACAAGAACAGCCTCTTCAGTAAATGGTGCTGGGAAAACTGAATCAAGACATGCAAAAAAATGGAAAAGGACAACATCCTCATACCTTGTACAAAAATCAACTCAAAATGGATAAAAGACATGAGACCTGCAACCATAAAATACATATAGGAAAACCTGAGCAAAACCCTGCATGAATTTCACCTCAGAAATCTATTTCTGGAAACAACTACAGCTGGCAGAAAAATGAAAGAAAACATAAACAGCTGGGACTACATCAAACCAAAATGTTTCTTTACAGCAAAAGAGACAATAAACAAAACAAAAAGAAACCCAACCAACTGGGAGAAAATTTTTGCCCTCCAGACAAGTGACAAGTGTCTGATAACAAATATCCACAAAGAGCTCCTACAATTCAACAAAAACAAAGCAAAAAGTGCAGTCAAAAAATGGGGAGAACTAAAAAGATACTTCACCAAAGAGGAGATACACATGGCTAATAGGCATATGAAAGAATGCTCCACATCACTAATAATGAGGGAAATGCAGATTAAAACCACACTGAGATACCATCTTACACCAGTAAGAATGTCCCATATAAATAAAACGGACAAGTGTTGTAGCGGATGTGGAGAAAAAGGAAGCCTTTTACACTGCTCGTGGGAGTACAAACTGGTCCAGCCACTATGGAAGACTATATGGAGGACCCTCAAAAGTGGAATTACTATTCAACCCAGGAATCCCACTACTGGGAATCTACCCAGAGGACATGAAAACACTAATTCAAGCTGAGCACGGTGGTTCATGCCGGTAAGCTTCAGCCTATGAAGCAGCTGGGGCTAGGGATCGCGGTTCGAGTGCCGCTCGGGGCAACACAGCGAGACCTAGTCCCAAAAAAAGAGCCGGGCGTGGTGGCGCGCGCCTGTAATCCCAGCTACCTGGGAAGCTGAGACTGGGGATTGCTTGAGTCTGTGATACCCCAGGCAACGTGAGCCTGTGGTTCCATGGGCAAATAGCGAGATCTAGTCTCAAAAAAAAAAAAAAAGAAAAGAAAAGAAAAGAGAAAAGACTAATTCAAAAGACAACCTGTATGCAACACGCATGTTTATTGCAGCTCTGTTTATAATTGCCAAGATATGGAAAAAACCCAAATGCCCCAAAACCAACAATTGGCTGAAAAAATGTGGTATATGTACACAATGGATTACAATGCACAATCAGGGAGGACAAACATATGTCATTTGCAGTAACATGGATGGAACTAGAAGGACTCATATTAGCAGAAATAAGCCAAAAAGAAAAACAGAAATACAGGATTGTCTCACTTATATGATGGATATAGGGAAAAACAAACAAAAGAATAACAAGAATTCGAAACAACCAATGGGGTTGAACTGTGGAGTGAGAAAGGAGGAAGGGGAAGAAGGCGGGGAGATTAAGGGCACAAAAGGGTGATTAACAGATGTTAGGGAAATGGGAATACCCCGGGGTACACAATAATGGAATATATATAAATATACATATATATGCAGAAATTTAAAAAAAAATAAATTAAAAAAACAGCCATCACGGAGATAGTTGACATTCTTTGTGGACATCTCTTCTATCCTATTTCCCATTACACATTCCCAGAAGTAATAACCAGTACACTGGATTTGATGTTTATCATTCCTGTGGTATTTAAAACATTTAAATCACATGTATGAGTAAATAATATATTATTTTACATGGTTTATAATTTTGTAATTATGGTATGTATACTTATCTGTATTTTTTTCTCACAGAAAAATTAAAAAAATAGATTAAATAAATAAATACCCCTTTCTTTACTTAATAAATTATCATCTAGTCCATTACTTCCAGTCAATCCTTAGCTACCATAACTAATCTCTGTCATAGTCCTTTCTTATACCCTGTGCTCAGCTCTCAACAGACTTTATTCTCTTTCTGCTCTAGACTTGTCTAATTTGAGCTGGGATAAGACACCAAGTTTTTCACATCAAAGTCTGCTCTAAGAGAGTAGACCTTGAGTATGTTAGAGAACTTAGATAACTAAGATGAATTTAGAAAACAATCATTTAGCAGCGTTCCTACTTCAACCTTCAGGATAGTCTCATAAAAGACTCAGTTAATGGACCAGATAGGAATAATTTAGGACTCCATTTCTTAATAGTGGTGATACTACCAGTTTGAATGGAATAAGTCTTACATCTGGGGACTGCTTACACATTGTAGTACTTTTAGTATATTGACCTAGGCCCACTACATTGGAGTAATTGTAATCCATGCCCCACCAATCATTATTATAAACAATTCTCCTTCACATTTCTAAATACTCCATGTGAACAGATTGAAAACTAATGATATAGGGTGAAGGTGGAACATGAAAAATATCTGCCCAGAAGAGCTTACATGTTTTTTTAATAGGCTTTTCCAGTTTAAGATATGTATCCTTGAGTTTGGCCTACAATTGGCATAAGGAAGATGGGAGGGCAACTTTCACCTACACACCTGTCCAGATTCTACTTTATGAAGCAAGAATCTCCTTTCTAAATATTTTTCAATAATTGTCAAACCATAGTATGTTACAAGATCATTTTTATGTTCCCTAAATCTATCTTTTCTTCTTACACAGGAGAGGCAATGCCTGTGGCTAAGAAGACTGGCAGCACAGTAATTGCTGGTTCCATTAACCAGAATGGGTCACTGCTTATCCGTGCAACCCATGTTGGAGCAGATACAACCCTCTCTCAAATTGTCAAACTTGTGGAGGAAGCACAAACATCAAAGGTAGCTTGAATCCCTAGACAAAACAGAAAGGATTTCCTTTGGAGCTCATTTAGCATTGGTGTTGATTTAATTTTTATATTTTTTCTTTTCTTTTTTTTTTTTTTGAGACTGGGTCTCGCTATTTTTGCTCATGGAACTGCAGGCTCACGTTGGCCGGGGTACCACGGGCTCAAGCAATCCCCAGCCTCAGCTCCCCAGGTAGCTGGGATTACAGGCACATGCCACCATGCCCAGCTATTTTTTTTGGAACTAGGTCTCGCTGTGTTGCCCTGAGCGGGACTCGAACCGCGATCCCTGGTTCCAACTGCTGCTTCCTAGATTGCCGCTTTACAGGCATGTGCCACTATGCCTGGCCAGTTTTTATATTTTCCTTTGATTAGTTTTAGTTGTGAAATTTATAAAAATATTTCTATTTGTTCTTATTATTAAGTATACACAGCATTCATTATCAAAAAGGGGACTTTGCTGTATTATTTCCATTATTATTGTTGTTTTTAATTCCAGGCTCCTATCCAGCAGTTTGCAGACAAACTCAGTGGCTACTTTGTTCCTTTCATTGTTATTGTTTCCATTGTTACCCTCTTGGTTTGGATTATAATTGGATTTCTGAATTTTGAGATTGTGGAAACATACTTTCCTGTAAGTGACTTGTAACAACTCTTTATATAAAAATTTGTTAATCTTTCTTGTAATTGGAAGATAGTAGTTTTAATTGTAAATAACTAATAATTACTAGTATCTTTATAAGGCTGTAGTGGAAGTTATAGATATAAAAATAACATTTACATTTCTGTAAGTATAAAATTTTTTATTATAGCTTCTGATTTTCCAAATGCAAGTACTGAACTTTTACTTAATTTCTCACTGAACTTCAATTTTTTCATCTATATAGTGAGATTTAATAATACTCATCCCACATAACTTCAGTTGTTTAGTAATTCTCATCCTGCATAACTTAGTTGTTATAGTAGAAAGACTTTATACATTACTAAATGCTTTATGGATATAAAGTAGTATTAGTGCTTGCTCCTGTACTTTTTCTGATAGTCTCTAGAGTATGGTATCATAAAGTGGTAAAGTAGACTTATATTAGAGCTTTTTGTTATAGAGAAAGCTTTCAAGTTCTCTTTATCCTCATTTTGTCACCTGAAATATAGCAAAAATAATACATAAATTATAGGATTGAAATTAGTATCAGTGAAAGCATGGAGTATATGCAAATATATATACATGTGATATATGTGAAAGTGTAAGTTTAGTTGTCTATGAAAATTCCTTCCAGCTTTATTACTTATGTAACTCTTAGAAGAACACTTAAACTATTTGAGAACATAGTAAGAACTTAACTCTGTAAAACTATTACACCAATTAAGTCTTACTTTGTTGTATTTCTTTATTTGAATATAATCCCATCATGCTGTTTGACCCTTCAGATAAAATGCAAGTAAAATCATGTAACAACTATGCGCTATTTCATTATATGATCACTTGTGTAATATTTTAAAGTCTCTTCAAATGATTCACATTGGTTCAGTACACATTGATCAAGAGGACTGTAGGAAGTATTTTGTAATTTTTATCATTCAGTTAATTTTCTCATGAGCTCAGGGGGTCTTAGGTTTACTTTAATACTGCCAATCATATTTACCCACATGACCAAGTATTCAAGGTTAATAAGAGATATATAAATAAATACACTCAGTTACATTGTTATATTGAAAAGAATTTTTGTTGAAAGATGTTTAAGCTCCCTTTTTGTGTGGGTGAATTTTTTTTAAAAAGAATAATGTGAAAGGCAGAGTTATGGTTTTGGTGTATAAGAGATTCAGAATTCTGTTTTTGAGATTTAGATTTGTTGAGAATTATGTCCCTGATTTGTATCTGTTCTATTTAGTTATTATATTGAATTATAATTGTCATATTACATTAGTTTCAGGTGTAAATCACAATGATTAAATATTTATATATATTGTAAAATGATCACCACAGTAAATTTAGTTAATATCTGCCAACATAAAGTTACAAAACTATTTTTTCTTGTGATGGTACTTTTGTCATCTACTTTCTTAGCAGTTTTCAAATATGCAAAACAATATAGTCACCATGTTACATATTATGTACCCATGGTTTATTCACTTTATAACAAGAACTGCCTGTTCATCTACTGCTCCCATTTTGCTCACCATACACCTCTGGTATCCATCTATATATTTTCTGTATCTGAAAGATTTATTTTTAAGATTCTACATATATTTGTCTTCATCTAACTTATTTCACTTAATATGCCTCAAGGTCTATCTGTTGTAGCAAATGACAAGACTTCATTTTTACAACTGAATAATACTCCTTTTTGTGTGTGTGTGCGCGTGTGAGCATGTATGTTTGAGCCACAGTTTGTTTATTCTTCTTTCATCCAATGTTGGACACTTAGGTTGTTTCCATATCTTGGCTAATGTAAATAATGCTGTAACAAACATGGGGGTCTACATATCTATATGAATTAACATGCTTATTTTCATTTTATAAATACCTAGAAGTGGAAATGCTCTATCATATGATAGTTTTATTTTTCTGAGGAACCTTTGTACTGACTTCCATATTAATTGCATCAGAGTACGTCCCTACCAGTAGTGCACAAGTCTTTCCTTTCTCTACTTTCTTAATAATACTTGTTATTTCTTATCTTTTTTTAAAATTTCTTGTCTCTTGTTTTTTTTTTTTTTTTTTTTTTTTTTTTTTTTTTTTTTTTTTTTTTTTTTTTTTTTTTTTTTTTTTTTTTTTTTGTGACTAGGTCTCGCTATTTTTGCCTGTGAAACCGCAGGCTCACATTGCCCATGGTAACACAGGCTCAAGCAATCCCCAGCTTCAGCTTCCCAGGTAGCTGGGATTACAGGCACACGCCACCACTCCCAGCTATTTTTTGGGACTATGTCTCGCTGTGTTGCCCCGAGCAGGACTCAAACCACGATCCCTAGCCCCAGCCACTTCATAGACTGAAGCTTACAGGCATGAGCCACTGTGCCCGGCTAATTTCTTGTCTTTTGATAGTAACCATTCTAACAGGTTTGAGGTGATATCTCATTGTTGTTTTGATTTGCAATTACTTGATTATTTGTGATGTTGGACAATTTTACGTGTACCTATGAGCCATCTGTATATCTTCTTTGGAAAACTATTCAAACACTGTCCATTTTTAAATCAGATTGATTTTTCTTTTCTTTTTTTTTTGTGAGCAGGGATTCCTATCTGAATGGTTTATTTCAGTAGTGAAGCCCTCTGATCCTGGGAAATTTTCAACCATTATTTCTTCAAATAAGTTTTGTTTTTCTCTCTCTCTTTCTCTTTCTCTCTCTCCCCTCCCTCCCTCCCTCCCTCCCTCCCTCCCTCTCCTCTCTCAAATAAGTTCTCT
>PVHY01029333.1:0-14385 GCA_004024945.1 Uropsilus gracilis | reverse complement strand
CCAGGCCCAAGGAACCTCCAGGTCCTGGCCCTCCGGCCTTCCACAGCAATCCCCCCTCTTGTCTTCATTCCATCTGCACCATTACTACACATTCCCTAGCTGAGTCTCACGGTTCCCTACCCCAGTGCCTTTGCACGTCATGTTTCCTCCACAGCTGCCTATCCCCAGCTCAGTTCCCTTCTGTGACACTTCAGTGTCCACTGCAATGCTTCCAAAGCCTTTTGAGAGGCAGCTCCCTCTATCCCAGAGCAGCCTTACTCCCTCTAGAAATTCACAGAGGGTGATCAAGACAGAGCTGCTGGAAGCCGGGCACGGTGGCGTGTGCCTGTAAGCTTCAGCCGATGAAGCGGCTGGGCCTAGGTATCATGGTTCAAGTCCCATTCGGGGCAACACAGCGAGACCTAGTCCCCATAAAATAGCTGGGCGTGGTGGCGTGCGCCTGTCATCCCAGCTATCTGGGAAGCTGAGGCTGGGGATGGCTTGAGTCTGTGGTACCCCAGGCAATGTGAGCCTGTGGTTCCACGGGCGAAAATAGCGAGACCTAGCCTCAGGAAAAAAAAATAAAAAAGACAGAGCTGCTCAGGTTTAAATGAGAGAGTGGTTCTGAGGTCCTACCTTGCCCCTTCTGTGGGGGCTGCTCTGCTCTCAAAGTCCCCACCTGCTTGGCTCTCTGGATGACCCCCACTGCTGCACACCTGTTCAGCTCAGACCTTTGCACTTGAAGACTCTTTGGCCTGGATGACCCCTCTTCCTCCTGCAAACTCTCCCTCCCAGTTTCCAGTTCTGGGCCACCATAGGGAGGTCCCTGATCAAATCCATCTCCTGGCACCAAGATGTTGACCTGCCTCCAGCTGGGGGGTGGGGAGTCAGGACCCCTTGGGAGTCTTTGGCTCTCTGAGAATGATGTGAAGGGATGAATGGAGGTGAGATGAGGCAAACCTCCCAGCTGGAACTTGCACCGTGAGTCAGTTAGACAGTGAGGAAGGGCAGTTCCCCAGGGACAGGGCAAAGGACAGTGGTGACTGGAGGCCTGTGATCATCAGCCTGGACCAGAGGTGGCCACAGGGGGTCCTCACAGGGTGAGAGGTGGGGGAGGTTGTGAGTCTACATCTCTGACACACACAGTGGACTCCAGAACCTGCCACCCCTCTTCATGTGGCGTGAGAGAGGTGCACCCTGGGACCTTCGGTGCTGCTTTATGCCATTTCTTTAAGGCCCTCCAACAAAACCCAAATCTTGTGTTGTTTTTGGAACGCGGTCCTGTTATGAAAACTGCCTTAAGAAAGCCAGCGCCAGGGAAGGGTTGCATCTGAGATAGCAGTTGGAGGTAGGAGGCCAGAGCATGCAGCCAGCTTGCTCAGAATGTTCTAGTTCTGGGCTTTGTTGCCCGTGATGCTTTAGACATTTTGCATGCATTCCTTGGAGCTTTGTATGCACCAAAGATGCATCAAAGAAGGTTAAAAAGGGCAAAATAAACATTTTAAGAGGAAAAGGTTAGAAGCAGGAGATAGGACCAGGGACAGCTGTGCTCAGTTTATGGGTGGCAGGGGGGAGGGGGGAGGGTGTGTGTGTGTGTGTGTGATAATCGCCATGGAATTTTTAAATGCTATTGCATTAGGCGTTAGTAGGTGCTTGCTGGGCCGAGTACCTTCCATGTCCTACCTCCTTTAACCCACATGGTGTGACAAGTCCTATGAACTAGAACACTCTGAACTAGAACTCAGACAAGCTGAGTGACTTGTCCAAGGTCACACAGCTCCCAAGTGGGGCGTTGTCAGAATCTGAACTGGGGTGGCCCGATGCCTTCACCCCTGGATGGGCTGGGCAGGTGTGAAAGGGATTTGGGAATGATTAAGAGCAGAGAGCCCAGGCAGGAGGCTTAGTGGGGCTACTCCGTGATCTGCTGACATTTCCTGGGGTGTTGCTCATGCTGGGTTGTGAGGTTGTCCCTTCTGGAGAGGATGAAGGATTCCAAAGATACCAGGATGACATTTTGGACCTGAGGTTGGGGCTCCTCCCAACTTCTGATGCTGGAGTCTCCAGCACAAGGTTTTCTGATGCCAGCCTCTTTATGATCAAGCTTCCAACCCTAGTTTACCACATCAACCCCTACTTCCTCCTTCCTCCCCCCCCCCAACCTCTGGAGCAGGTTTCCAGCCAAGGTGGCCCTGCCAGTTATGTGCTTTTGAGGGAAAAGGGAACTCTCATAAAAGGATTTTAGATGATAAACTGGTTTTAAACAAGAAGCAAGCCAGGCATGGTGGCAGGCATCTGTAATCCAAGCACTGGGAGGCAAAGAGGCCAGGGATCGCTTGAGTTCGTGGGTTCGAGACTACTCCGGGCAACATAGCGAGACTTGGTCTCAAAAAACAAATAACAACAAAAAAACCAAGAAGCAAATACGAAGACATTGAACTTTGTTGCCCTTGTGGAATCTGAGCAAGCAGGAAAAAGAAGGGGGTTCTGGGCACCTAGTAGCAACTAAGAACTGGAAAAGGGTACCCACCGTGCCCCTGCCCCCCCCACCCCTCGCTTGGAGGGTGAAGAACAGGGTATGTTGATGTTCCCACCTACCCTCTAGAGACATAGAGGGAATCTTCCTGAACCCTTCTGGGTTTTCCCAGGCTGGCAAATAATCAAAGAAGCATCAGGCCGACTGAGAAGAGAAAACAGTCCAAAGGCAGTTGAATTAGAACATGGCTCCCTCCTGTCTCCATGGGAGAGAGGCAGCCGGCCTAACTAACCCAGTGTTAGTTGAGCAAGTCACTGAGCTAAGACAGAAGGACTTTGGAGCAGAGTGGGGAAGTCAGCAGGGAGGTTACTGGAAAGGCACAGTAGACAAAAGTATGCAGGTTAAGTTCTATCTTCTTGACTGGAAAGAGATAAGGAGATTAGGCCTACTCCTCCGGCAGACGAGTAGATATCTTCTGTACCTCCACCCAGCCTTCAGAGCCCCTCCCAGGAAATCAACCTTTTGCCAAAAAGACCTGGGTCCTGGTGGCAGGTTTTCACTCTCCTACACTGTGTGGGGACTGGGGGCTGGAGGCTTGAGATGGGACACGCCGGGGGGCGGGAGGGGGGAGAGGCGCTAAGACACGCTGGGGGGACTTTCAGAGGGACCAGGAAAGGGTCTAGCGACCTAGCTTTCCACTTAGCTACAGTGGAACCCCAGGGGCCATGTGTGGCTTGGAAAGCTGGAGAAGAAGGGAACTGAGAGGCCAGTGTCAAAAACCTCACAGGAAGTTGTTGGGGATGAAACCGGGTGTTGGCCGGAGGCCCAGGGGTGAAAGAATTCACCAGAGACAGCGTGGAGGACTGGAAGGGGGATTTTCTGAAATACACTCCTTAAGGGAAGCAGTGGGCAAGGCAGGAGGTTCCTGCTGCTCAGAATGAGGGTCCCAAGGCTCGATTTATGGCCAGGTACCATGGACTGGTTCTTGGGTGGGTCCTGACTGATCATCCAGTTTTGCATAATGATCATCACCCCAACTGGATCATCAGCTTAGTGGCTCAAGTTTCCAGGGTGATCCCATTCACTCCCCTTCACCATTCAAGCCTCCTAAACTTGCCTGCTGGGCAACTTTGGTGACTTAATTTTAGTTCAACAAAGATACCAGGAGTGACTGGCTACTCAGGCCAGGCCTGGCTCTGGCCCTGGCCCCTGCTATGCACACAGTTTCCTAGGAAAGCAAGTTTGAGTTCAAATACTGACCTGTCACTCGGAGCTAGGGCCTCACACAGAGGCAGGGCATCTGTGAAATGGGTGTGTGGGTGACTACCAGGAAGGGCCAACCTCAGCACTCTGCTGAGTCAGAGTTTTCGGGGTTCCCTTCCTTCCTCTCCAATTCTTGTGAGCCCGGTGGTGCCAGGAAGGGTGGAGACAGGAGGAAGAAGGATAGTGAGGACAACCTTTCTGTGTGTTCACCACAGGCTAGGCCCAGAGCTGCGGGTCCGTGTGGATTATCCCTTTTGCCCTCCTCATACTTCTGTAAGGCAGCTGGTGTTATCATGCCTGAGTCCAAGGATGGAAAGTCTGAGACACCACGCATTCGTAGGGAGGAATCTGGGCTTTGCTCCACAGAACCTAGAGGCTCTAGAGAAAGGGATCAGGCAGCCTCCTCTTAGGCCGTGACCTTGAGGGACCAGGGGGGACTGTCACCCACAAGTCTGTGGGCTCAGCTCACCGATACATAATGAGTTTGACCCACAGATCAACATCAAGGAACTCCTTTTTACTTAAAAAAAAGTAAATAAACAAAAGTAAAATTACCTTTGACCCTTGAACAGCACCTTAGAACTGTGTGGGTCCAGCCAGGCACGGTGGCACGTGCCTGTAAGCTTCAGCCTATGAAGTGGCCGGGGCTAGGGATCGCGGTTCGAGTCCCACCTGGGGCCCATAGCGAGATCTAGTTCCAAAAAAATAACTGGACGTGGTGGTGCGCGCCTGTCATCCCAGCTACCTGGGAAGCTGAGGCTGGGGATGGCTTGAGTCTGTGGTACCCCGGGCAACGTGAGCCTGGGGTTCCACAGGCAAAAATAGCGAGACCTTGTCTCAAAAGAAGAAAGAACTGTGGATCCATTAGTGAATTTTCTTGTAAACAGATGGTGTCAATCCATATAGTGTGTTTTCATGTGTTTTCCTTATGATTTTCCCAAAAACATTTTACTTTCTATAGCTGCCTTGATGAAAAAAGAACAGTGTAGAATGCATATACTGTTTAAAATGTGTTCATTGGCTGGTTTTGTTACCAGGAAAGTTTCCAGTGAGCAGTAGTTAAGCTTGGGGGGAGTTAAAAGTTATTGGCAGATTTTCCAGAGGTGGGGGGGGTGTTTGTGCCCCAAACCCCAGAGCGGTTCAAAGATCAACTGTAATTACATATTGTATTTTACCCAAGATAACAGAAATATCATTTCAGCATGTAATTCCTATCTCCCCAATCAAAGAGATGTTTCACTTTGTTCTTTCTCTGCAGAATCTCTGCAATCTAGTGTTTTCTCAAGTCCCAACAGAAAGACTTGCATTCCAACCCTATCAGATATGGTTGAAAGTCAATTTGCAGGCCCAAAGTGTTCTGACCCTGCTGTGAAAGTCTTCCGGTAACTGGATCGAGTGTCTGTGTTTCCCTGGAAATGAACAATAAGAAGACAAGCTAGAAGTTGAGTTCCCCAGTCTCAGCAGCCACCTCGCAAGGGCTCAATGGCCACACATGGCCTGTGGCTACCTGCTGGGTACAGATGGGAAGGGCCTCATCATCAAGGAATACGGCCATGGACTGCAGGGTTCCTGGCTGGGCATCCCCCTCACATCCAGGAGAGGCTCCCAGTGGGAGCTTAATAGAGATATGTTGAGAGGGAAAGGGAAAAAAAGGAAAGAGGAAACGTTAGGAAAAAAGGAAAGAGAGAAAAGTTGCAAAGAGCCCCAGGCTGAAGTCACAGAGATGGGTGGTGTGATAGAGCATGGAAGACGGGGACAAGCAGACCTTGACAGTGGGAACAGGACAACCCTGGCTGTACAGGCGTGGGGACCCGGAGAGGAGGTGGGGAGTGTGGGCAGACAGCACACAGCACAAAGAGCCCTGAGAATTTCGAGAGAGGAGTTAGTTTTATCAGCTGGATATTTCAGCTATCGATACAGTGGGCAACGCTTGTTGTGGAGGAACGCAGGACGAGAGGTGATAAGGAAAGTTTAGTGAAAACATCTTCCAAGGGAGGAAAGGGTAAAAGCCAAGCACATTAGGCAGCAATCAGGGGCTGTCCACGAAGTCACAGACGCTGGACTCTTGCTTTTTTTTTGAGACTAGGTCTCGCTATTTTTGCCCATGGAACCGCAGGCTCTTGTTGCCCAGGGTACCACAGACTCAAGCCATCCCCAGCCTCAGCTTCCCAGGTAGCTGGGATTACAGGCGCGTGCCACCATGCCCAGCTATTGTTTTGGAACTAGGTCTCCCTATGCTGCCCCGGGCAGGACTCCAATCATGATCCCCAGTCCTTGCTGCAGCGTCCTAGGCTGCCACTTACAGGCACGCACCGCTCTGGCTTTTATACTAAGCTAAGGATGGTGTTGATGGGGGCAGCTGTGACACAGGAGCTATGGGAATGTCAGTTCAGGTTTAATTAGTTTAATTTAATTGAACCTCATCAACCATCATCAGCTATGATCACTATGATGATGATGATGACAATAAAAGTAATACATCAAAATGATAGCTCAGCTTCTATAAAAAAATAGCTGACAAGTCTGTGTAGATTTTCTAATGTGCAAAAAAAGATGAAGGGAGAAGTGACAGAACAACGGAGAGGGGAAATTTACCTTATTAGTCCTTAAAATCAACTGTACAGCTGGACGTGGTGGCGCATGCCTGTCATCCAAGCTCTGGGAGCCAAGAGACCAGGGATCGCTTGAATTCATGGGTTGGAGACTACCCCGGGCAACATAGCAAGACCTGGTCTTGACAAAGCAGTCAGGTGTGGTGGCAGGTGCCTGTAATCCCAGCTACCTGGGAGGCTGAGGCTGCAGATCGCTTGAGACTCACACAGTCTGTGAGACTCAAGTGATCTGTGAGACTGTGAGACTATGAGACTCTCACAGTGTGTGAGATTCAAGTGATCCCCCAGGCAGCATAGCTAGACCTAGTCTCAAAAGGAGAAAAGAAAAGAAAAGAAAAGTCAACGGTACAGTCACTATAACCCAAATAATAACCCCACAAGAGGGCCCAGCAATTCTGATCCTAGTTATTTGCTTAAGAGAAACAAGAACGTAAACCCCCCACAAAGACAAAAACATTCACAGCTCTGATGAATCATAGCCTGACAGGGAAGTAACCAGGAGCCTGGATAAGCACCCTGTATTTTGCTCATCCAGTGGAATTTTACTCAGCTACAAAACAAACAATAAAAGTAAACCCTAATATACAAACAAATGTGGGTGAAAGCCAAGTGCATTATCCTGGATAAACGAAGTCAGATACCAAGCAGTGCGTTTGATAAGCTGCTGTTGAAATAACTGTCATCTCGATTTATGGTGGAAAAATGCAGCAGGTAGCAGCCTCCTGGCCGGGTGGGGGTGGTGGGGCCGGAATACCAGGAGGCTTTCTAGGGCCATGAACTCTTCTGTACTTTGCCAGGGGGTCAGATTGCCTGGGGGGGGAGGGGGCAGGCTATGTGAGTGTGTTTCTTGAAAAGGAAAATAATATTGAAAGGCCGGAGAGGGACGATTTTGCAGCAATATTTATAAAGAAGAAGCCGGCTGTGGGTAGTTACTATTTGTCAAATAGTAACTGGAAATTTCAGCATGATGGAGACGAAGGTGTAGGTGTGAGGCTGATGTTATTTCAAAGAAAATAAAGGGAAAAAAAAGAGGAGAGGAGAAGGAGGAGAAAGAGGAAGAAAGGGAGAACAGAGGGGAGAAGGGATAGGAGAAGGGGGAGGAAAAGGGCAGGAGGAGGAGGAGTAAGGGGAGGCAGCAGGAAGGAGGAGGTAGGGGAGGGATAGAATAGGAGAAATCCCAGCGGGTGGTCTGCAAAAGGGCCTTCTTGTGCTTGGTCAGCTCAGCCTGGTCACCCACTAAACTGGTTGTACTGGCTCCCTGCCCCAGCCCCCCAGGAAGGCTGACCTGGAGGAGTGGGGGGAGACAAGAACCTAATAAAGCCAGATGATAATAAATACATATGTAACTTATTAATAAACCCAGATGATCCACAGAGAGACATCACTCAAGCGTTTGTTATTTTCCTAATGAGATTTTCTAAAAAGGAAAGAAAGATTCAGGACGTGTGCCAGACCGAGGCGGTTTAGCAGATACAAGAAGCACTCCCCTCTTCAAAGGTTAACAGGACAGGACTTTACTGCTGGCTCACAACCCAGCTCTCCTGGGGTAAGGGTGGAGGGTTCCTTGCCACGTGACCCAGGCCCCAGGCTCTGCCTTCAGCCTGAGGCTCCTCAGTCCACCAGATGTCCCAGCACCACCAGCCAAGGAGGCAGTGGTCACAACTCAGGATTCCAGACACACAGAAAGGCATGACCTGGAAAGTTCCAGATTTCCCTAACCCTAGCATTTAACAGAAGTTCTCTTTGCGTATGAATCTTGGCTTTATTTTTTAAAAACATAATTAAAATACCACTTTATAGTTGACTCTGCGCCTTGTCTTTTCAAGGCAAATATTGTCTTTGGCATCTTGCCAAAGAAATATACTCTCCTCTCCCCAACCCACCTCCAAAAAAGAAAGGGTAATTAAGACATTTTCAAAATACCTAAAAGACTTTGGAAGACTTATCCAGTGAGCACCCTTAGCCTCAACACCAGTAAAATTTTATTTTAATTGTCTTATATTATCTGCACAACCTGCTACTTATTCATTCATTTTCCCTTCTGTGCACTTAAAAGCTGCAGCTATCAAGACATCCCACCCTGGAGCCAGGCACGGTGGCTCATGCCTGTAAGTTTCAGCCTATCAAGTGGCTGGGGCTAGGGAATGCGGTTCGAGTCCTGCTTGGGGCAACACAGCCAGACCTAGTCCCAAAAACTAGCTGGGCGTGGTGGCGCGCGCCTGTAATCCCAGCTACCTGGGAAGCTGAGGCTGGGGATTGCTTGAGTCTGTGGTATCACGGGCAACGGGAGCCTGCGGTTCCACAGGCAAAAACAGTGAGACCTAGTCTCAAAAAAAAAAGACATCCCACCCTGGACATTCTGGAGTATGTCATTAAATAGACTTCGATTGTTGTTTGTGGGTTTTTCTCTTAATAGAAGAAGTTTAGTGTACTACATGCATCTGAAGTTGGCCAGTTTTGGGAAATGTACCCATAACTCAAATCCTGATTGAATCTAAACATCTCCAGTGGAACAGCAGGGTTCTAATTCGTGGTGTCCTGCTTACGTATCTAATCTGTTGTCATTTGTGATCTCTCTTTTGAACAGTGTTGCAATAAACATTCTGGTTTATAATTCACTAGGTATTTCCTCAGGGACGCTCTGCTCCATAAGCATTTGGAATCATTGTCATTTGCACAGCAGGCAAATGTGATGGAGTTGTGCCCTCGTGCCAGCCCCAGATTCTTGGAGGTGGGACATGGTGGAGGATGAATTTTTGCTCCCTCAAGCCCTCTCTCCTAGTGGGGAAGAGCAGTTGAAAGAAGTTAATAGGCAGGCCGGATATGGTGGCCCGCATCTGTAACCCCAGCACTGGGAGGCTGAGGCTAGGGATCGCTTGTGTCCACTGGTTTGAGACTACCCTGGGCAACATGGCGAGACCTACTCTCTAAAAAAAAACAGCTGGTGGGCGGGGCACGGTGCCTCGTGCCTGTAAGCTTCAGCCTATAAAGCGGCTGTTGCTAGGGATCGCAGTTCGAGTCCCGCCTGGGGCCCGTAGTGAGACCTAGTTCCAAAAAAATAGCTGGGCATGGTGGCGTGCGCCTGTCATCCCAGCTACTTGGGAAGCTGAGGCTGGGGATGGCTTGAGTCTGTGCTACCCCGGGTAATGAGAACCTGCAATTCCATGGGCAAAAATAGCGAGACCTAAAAAAAACAGCTGGGCATGGTGGCGGGTGCCTATAATCCCAGCTACCTGGGAGGCTGAGGCTAGGGATAGGGACTACCCTGGCCAACACAGCAAGACCTAGTCTCAGAAAAAAAAAAAAAGAAAGAAAGAAGTTAATAGGCAAAGAAAATAGTTACTAGGAATTAAAGGAAAAGACATAAAAAAGTTACCAAATATTAAAAGATTAGACATAAAACAGTTACTATTAAAAGAAAAAATAGAGTCACCAAGTAGGAAAATAACAATGGATCAAAACAAAACACTATTAAAAGACAATGAATTGGGCAAATAGTTAAATGACTATTAAAAAGTAGTTAAATGAGTATTAAAAGTCTGTGAAAGAAGCAAAGAGGATGCTGAGATGAGTAGTTGTGTATGTGGGGCGTGTCCGCCGTTTGAAAGGAGGTGGTGTTCTGTCTGCATTATCTAAATGTTGCCTGCCACTGATCAGACCAACATGGCTGAGCGCAGACCAAGGGAGGGTGGTAGGAGATTAAGAAAAGAGGGGAACAGAAATGAAAGCTGGGACCAGGTAGGGCATCAGCACCTCATGAACAGACACTGTTGTCCTGCTGTTTATTCAGACAGCCTGGAGCACAGAGAAAAGGAGGGCAGGGTCTGTGTGTCTGGTTCACTTGGTTTCTTGGAGGTGCTAGTGAATGTTATTTTTTTTTTTCAGTTTATTTAATTTTTTATTATTTTATTGTTATTTAAAATTATTTTTGTAATTATCGTACAATACTGGTCATGTTTGCGTGATTGTAGTGTACCCCTTACTCCCCACCCCACACCCCCTTACTCCTTCCCCCCCCTCTGGTCATTCCAGCTCCTCTCGCTGCAAGCTGTTGGTCTGTGTTTGGCCCGCTGGTCTTTTCTTTTTTTCAGACTATGGCCTTTTTGTCTCTGGGTGCGGACTTGCCCTCCAGGACAGCAGCGGATGAGGCTGCTGGGATCTCCAGGAGCAGCTGAGGCGGACAGTCAGGCCAAGCATGTCGGGAACTTGCAGGGCAGATGTGGTGACTTTTCTGGGATCCTTTCTGGTGTCTGTTACGTGTTGCTGGTTCTTTGCCATACAGTTCTGATATCTGAGTTTGGGGATCCAACTCCCAGCCAATGGCGGTGAGGCGTTCCCTGCTGGGGGCGGACTTCCCCAGGTGGTTGGTCCAGTTCCCCTCCTCTCTCGTGTTAGCAGTTCTGCTGTGGGGCCACAGCCATTCGTGGCTTTCTTCCCCCATTGATGGGTAAAGGAGGGAGCCTCTTTCCAGCTGCACCTTAGTGTGGGCCCAGGGTTTGATTCCCCAGGGAGGCTCTAGTGACTGTAAAAGGAACAGGAAGGAATAAGTCTGCGATGGGTCAGATTCTGCTGAGCTCAGCGTTCTAGCTGGAAGGTCACCACAGGAAATCTTCTTCCTAGGTCCAATGACCTAGCAACTGTTGCCACCTCAGGCCAGTGGGCGGGGCCTGTGGGCTCAGGGCTGTTGCCCCAACAGCTCACACCCCTGGCTCCCAGGAGCTGCCAAGAGGTGGCTTCAATCACTTTCCCACTGAGGACCAGCCTGCTATGCCAGCTTTTCACTTTGGCCAGGGTGTGAGTCATTCGGTGGAGCAGAGGTGCTAAGTGTGTTTGGGGGGGGTGCTTGTTCAATGGATTCCAGGGAGAGCGCACCCCTGTCCGAGACCACAGCCCAGACGGAGGCAGGGTGACAGGGCACGTACGGCGCGTTCTGAGAACAGGGCTCAGCAGACCCTCCGCGGATGGGGGACTTTTGGCCACCCTCCAGAGAAAGGCAAGTTGGCCATGGGTTGAATCAGCTGGAGCACTGGCTTAGAGGACACCGCATGTGGTCAGTTGCCATTACTGCCCCCTCTCACATGGCGGGAGGAAGACAGAAGCAGCCCTGGCCACGGCGCATTCTTCCAGTGAGACCAGAGGAGACTCGGGTCACACAGCGAAGCCAGACAGCCTGTCCCTGGGGAGCAGGACAGAACGGCCAAGCGAAGCTGTGGCGGTGACCGCGGCTGAAGGGTGCTAAGCGTGGACGTAAATGACGCAAGCACGCTGGACGTAAATGACGTAGCACGCCGGACGTAAATGACGCAAGCACGCCGGCACATTGCGTCTGGTGTGTGGGAGTGACTATTTCTGCGACTTCACGCATGTCTTGTGCCCGTCACCACAGGGGAAACACGGGGCTGCCTCATCATCCCTTGGCAAGCACCCCCACCACGCAGCCATCCCTAACTGTGCCCCCCACCTCACCTAGCGGTGGGCTCTCCATCCGGCTCATTTTGTCTGCTGCGGCCAGGAGCCTGGAACCTTGGGGCAAAGTTCCAAGTGTCTTAGGAGGACTCCAAGTTTCCCGGGGCCCTCGCTTCTCCTTCCTCATTCCTCGGAGGCCACCTGGGGTCTGCTCTGTTTTTGACCAGGGTTAGGTCACGTCACTCAGAATACACGGATCCCGGATGGCTGCGTGAACGTGACTTTTGCTTTCTCTTGGGTGAGCACCCAGGAGACAGGTGCCCCTTTTAAAACGCATTCCTAGTGAGAAAGTCCATGGAAGTAGGGGAATGTTCAGTATAAAGATATAATCCAGTACAATAACAATATCCCCCTGGTGTGAAACATTCATTCCACCAGAGAGAGAGGGAGGGAGGTGGAGGCTGAGACTTGGGGAAGTTACGTGAGTCACCTGAGATCAAATTCATGGATTCCAGGCCCGGGCCCAGGGCCCTGGATGAGTCTTCCTGTAGAGCCTAGAGGACTGTCTGCCCCCTAGCACTGTGTGGGTGAGGATGCAAACTTTGGGGTTCAATCCAGCTTTGGGGTTCATGCAAACTTTGGGGTTCAATTCCGCTGCTGTGTGACCTTAGCCAAGTGGCTTTGCTTGTCCTTGTCTTCATCTGTAAAACAGAGATAGGAACACCACTCTCCTCATAGAGAGTATCTCTGGAAACCAAGGCACATGACTAAGTGAGGGTTATTTTAGTTTAGTTTAGTTTTAGTTTTTTTAAAGAGACTAGGTCTTACTATGTTGCCCGTGGTTGTCTCGAACCCATGGACTCAAGTGATCCCCAGCCTCAGCCTCCCAGGTAACTGGGATTATAGGCGCGCACCACCGCACCCGGCAGTGAGGGTTATTTCAATATCATTAATAAGAATGGACTCCTCTGTGGGAGCCAGCATTTTCTATCTGTTGGCAACCAAGACACACAAAAAGAAGACATCCTTTTTTCATGGAATGTACTGCAGCTATGGTGTTAATATACAGGGAACCCCGGGAAGGTGACAGGTGTCGAGGGGAACAGAGCAGGGTGAGGGGGTAGGTTTGCTCTGATTGTCTGGTGAGTGGGGACATGACAAGTGGAGGGAAGAAAGGAAACACCAGAGGGAAGGCCCTGAGGAAGGACTCAGTCTGTGGTGTTAGGGACAAGCCAGAAGCAGGAGGAAGAGGATGGAGATGGAGGGAGGGGAAGATGGGGGAGGGATGGAGCTGCAGGAGGGTTTTGAGAGAGAAGGGGAGTGGATGGAGGTTTAACCAGATCTTTCTGACTGCCAGGTGGGGAGAACTGACTGTGGGGGCAGGAGGACTGCAGTAGTCCTGGCTGTTAATCCTTAGTCTTTCCTAGCTTCCTTCCCAAGAGGAGGCACTAAGACCTGCAGAGGTTAAACTTCATGTTCAAGGTCACACAGCCAGCTGGCAGCAGAACCTAGGCTCGAAGCCAGGTCTGTCCAGCTTCAGATGCTTTCTCCCCCACTGCAGGGACTGGGCTCTCAGAATGGACTGACTGGACCCTCCTCTCTCCCAAGGAGCCTGAACTGGGGACCCATTGTTTGTTGCACATGGGTTGTGTGCCAGGCTTGGGGACAAAACACTGAAGGAAGCCGGGTGTAGTGCGCGTACCTGTAATCTCAGCTACCTGGGAGGCTGAGGTTAAGGATCACTTGAGTCTGTGGGTTCAAGACAACTCTGGGCCACAAAGTGAGACCTGGTCTCTAAAAAACAACACACACACACACACACACAGAGAAGGAGGTAGACCCCTGTGCCCTAGGGGCAGAGTGCAGGGTAGTGATGCATGAGATGGTATTTACCGAGGCCCACTCTGAAGACTGCTGTGTGACGGGGGAAATAGATAAACCTCTCCGAGCCGCCATTTCTATTTACATAAACTGGTGCTCTCTATACCCACATCAGGGGGTTCTGGGAGAGCCTGTGATAAAGCCTGTCCTTGATACAGAATTTCCATAAGGGAGCTCCCTCCCAGCCCCTGGGGCTAGAGGAAAGACAGTATGGGGTATTTAAGGTTTGAGGAAGCCCAGGCTTCAAGTGTAGGGCCTTGAGTTCCAGGTCTGGGGGTTGAGGCAGGACTGGGGCAGGAGATGGGTTAAGACAATGATCAGGCCGGGCACGGTGGCTCGTGCTTGTAAGCTTCAGCCTATGAAGCGGCCGGGGCTAGGGATCGCGGTTCGAGTCCCGCCTGGGGCCTGTAGTGAGACCTAGTTCCCAAAAAATAGCTGGGCGTGGTGGCGCGCGCCTGTCATCCCAGCTACCTGGGAAGCTGAAGCTGGGGATGGCTTGAGTCTGTGGTCCCCCGGGCAACGAGAGCCTGCGGTTCCACGGGCAAAAATAGCAAGACCTAGTCTCCAAAAAAAAAAAAAGACAATGATCAGGAGCTGGGTGTGGTAGTGCGCACCTGTAATCCTAGCTACCTGGGAGGCTGAGGCCAGGGATTGCTTGAGTCCACAGGTTTGAGACTACCCCACACAACATAGCGAGACCTAGTCTCTTAAAACACACACAGTGAGCAGGAGGCTTGAGCAGGACCAGAGGGCAGTGGAGGAAAAGGAGGG
>PVHY01029332.1:0-14377 GCA_004024945.1 Uropsilus gracilis | reverse complement strand
GGAGACCCCGCTGCAGGCTAGGGGTGGCCTGTTCTGAGGGGCGCCGAGGGCAGACCCGCATCTGGTGACGTCTGGGCTGCGGTGACATGGGGCCTTCATCTTGGGCGCGGGCCCCACAGGCTGGCTGTGCTCCTGCCCTGGAGTTTTTATTTCATTTCTTTTTTTTTTGAGACCAGGTCTCGTTATTTTGGCCCGTGGAACCACAGGCTCATGTTGCCTGGGGTACCCCAGACTCCAGCCATCCCCAGCCTCAGCTTCCCAGGTAGCTGAGATGACAGGCACGCGCCACCACACCCAGCTATGTTTTTGGAACTAGGTCTTGCTATGTTGCCCCGAGCGGGACTCGAACCATGATCCCTGGTCTCCGCCCTGGCTTCCTAGGCTGCCGCTTACAGGCGTGCGCCATCGCACCCAGCCCTGCCCTGGGGTTTGGATGTTTCCTGGGTGGATCGCCCCGCCAGGCCTAGAACGCCAGAGTCCTGGGGGGGGGTCCCACGTCAGCCGTCCTCCCCGGAGCACCATGCATTTCAGGTCCTGCGTCCAGGTGCTCGGCGTTCGAGCCGGGAGAGAGCAGCAGGCATTGAAACCTCAGAGTCAGAGGCGACCAACAGCGGAGAGTGAGGGGGTGAGGGGGCGCTGGGGCACTGCTGGCCAGGGCAGCGAAGTGGGAGGAGTGCAGGCCGGACGTGGACGTGGCGTGCTGGTCGCCTGCGAAGGTCTCTGGCCCGGGGCCCCGTGCAGACAGGCTCAGCCCTGATGCTGCGTGTGCTCCGGGCCATGACTCTTCTGCCGGAGCCACGTCACGGGGTGTGGTCACTTCCCAGGAAACCCTGCCACGCCGTCCCGGCCCTTCTGCGGAGGGCAGCCCCAGCCCCACCATCTCAGGGGACACTGCGCCCTGTTGATGGGCTGGTTCGCCTGGCAGACAGTCAGCGTCGAGACGGAGGCTCAAGCTCCTTCGAGGAGGCGGTGCGACGGTGGTCTGGGGTCGGCTGAGGGTCCCGTGGCCTCTTGGCGACCTCAGCCACGTCTGGTGCTCAGGCCGCCGCGGTCAGGCTTGCGTGACTCCGTTGACTGCACGTCCAGGGGCGGGACGTCCCGCTGATGTCGGGAGGACGATGCCCGAGCGTGTCGTGTTCAGTCATTAAAAGGCCATCGTGGAAGCCCAGCTGGCTTTGTTTGCTGGGCGGGGGGTGGGGTGGGATGGGGGGACATGACAGGTGCGGTGTCTGCTGAGACGAGCTTACTTTGTCACCCCGTTTCCTTCTGAGGCCCTGGTTCCTCTGGCCAGCGTGGACGTGCCCGCGTCAGAGGCCGCAACAGAGAGTGCCCGGAGGGAGAGTCCAATAGTCAAGGCGTAGGGTGGACCTTCGTGCCCCTCTAGGCCACATCCACGCCCGCCAGCGTGGGTGGAGGCGGGATTTCTTGGTGGCGTACGTTTGTCCGGCGTAAGAGGGACGGGCGGTCCTCTGGGGATCGCACGAAGTCCTGCTAGGCCGTTTGTCGTCCTTGAGCCAGAAGCCTTGACCTCCCTGACTGTGGCATCTCGCGAGGCTCTCAGGGTCACCGGGACGCGTGACCTCAGCTGCTCCCAGTGGAGCTGCAGGACCTGGAAGGCCATGGGGCAGTGCAGGTGCCCGTGGCCTGTGGACTCATGGCCGTGAGGAGCGACCCGAACCCCAAAGACACAAGGTGCATTTGTAGTGACCGCAGGAGCCGAAGCCGCAGGGTGACACGTGGTCGGGTCGCAGCCAGGGAGCTCAGGAAGCTGACGGGAGATGAGGGGGACGTTGCGGGGCTGGGAAAAGTCGTCTGAGGGGACAGTGACCTTGACTCCCGGCAGGACGCAGACTGCTGACACGCTAAGGACACGGCTGCGCCTGTGACGCGGTTACCGCCAGCGGTGTCCTGCAGGCTTCCAGCCACAGCAGGACAGTGTGCGGGGCGTGGACGTGCATGAGGCCCAGGCCCGGTGGCACAGAGGAAGCTGTCCATCGCAAGCCTCGCTCTCTGTGCTCCACGCGGCCAGACCGGGCGAGTGGCGTTTTCCGAGGACTTTTCCCCAGGCCGGACCAGGGAAGGCGTGTTCTAGTGGGAAGTCGAGGACGCTCTGGATGGCCACGTTCCACAGGTCCCTTCCCTGTGGCGTTTCGGCAGCGCAATGAGCAGGGCCAGGAGGGGCCAGGGCCTGCCGCGTTCCCAGGCTCGCGCGAAGGAGCCTTTCATCGGGCAGATGGCTGGTGGGGCTGGTGCTCCTCGCAGTGGCCGGGGCTAGAGAGCTGCGCTGGGGGTCGCTGAGGAGGGGGGAGACGGTGCAGTGATGTTGCTGCCCCCCTGCTGCCCAGTGCTGGCGTCCCCAGGTGTGCGGAAGAGATCTGTCCACTTCCGGAGTCCACTTCTGATGTCCACTTCCAGCCCCCATTTCCGACGTCCACTTCCAGCGTCCACTTCCGCCATCCACTTCCAGGGCCCACTTCTGGCATCCACTTCCAGCATCCACCCCCCAACGTCCACTTCCAGCGTCCACTTCCAGCACCCACTTCTGGCATCCACTTCCAGCATCCACCTCCGATGTCCACTTCCGGCATCCACTTACAGCATCCACTTCGGGCGCCCACTTCCAATGTCCACTTCGGGCGTCCACTTCCGGCTTCCACTTCCAGCATCCACCCCCCAACGTCCACTTTCAGCGTCCACTTCCAGCACCCACTTCCGGCGTCCACTTCCAGCATCCACCTCCGACGTCCACTTCTGGCATCCACTTCCAGCATCCACTTCGGGCGCCCACTTCCAATGTCCATTTCGGGCGTCCACTTCCGGCATCCACTTTGGGCATCCACTCCCAGCTCCCACTTCCAGCGCCCACTTCTGACGTCCACTTTCCAGCGTCCACTTCCGGCATCCACCTCCAATGTCCACTTCCGGTGTCCACTCCCAGCTCCCACTTCCGGCGCCCACTTCCGGCATCCACCTCCAATATCCACTTCCGGTGTCCACTCCCAGCGTCCACTTTCCGGCGCCCACTCCCAGCGCCCACTTCCTATGTCCACTCCTGCCGTCCACTTCCGGCGTCCACTTCCCACCCCTGAAGCGGCAGGAGGCACTGGCTTCCAGCCCCGGCTTGAGGCTCTCCTGGGTGCAGGGATGGGATCTCGTCAGGACTTGGCAGTCACTTCCCCCGGCGAGAGGCCCTGCAGCTTTCCTTGTACAAATGTCCCTGGGGGGTTGTCCTCAGCAGGAGGACGTCTGTAGGGGGCAGGGTGTCCGGAAGGGCTGGGCTGCTGCTCTGCGGGTCTCTGCCGTCCTGACAGGACGTGCAGGCTTCGTCTTCTCGCAGCCTTGCACGTTTGCTACCAGGGAGCTGGCGGAAGCGGGCCGGGGCGGGCCTCTGCGGCCTGAGGAGCCTGGGCAGCGTCAGCCTCCCACAGCGCCGGTCACGGGGCCGCCGGGCTGCGGCCTTGGCCACGGGAGCGGCGGCCACTGCTTCCCGCTTTGCTCAGCGCCTGGTCTACCGGGACCGCAGCCCTGACGCTGAGCCTCTCCCCTGCACCCCCAGCCCTGCTCAGCACGTCCCCGGCCAGCGGCCTGCTGGCTGCCGCTCCCTTGCTTTAACTCCCTGACCCCCGCCAGCCTTGGCCGCCGGGCGTTCCTTGACCGACTTCCCAGGGAGGAGAACCTGCCTGAGAGGGTGGCGTTTTCTCCCTGTGAGGCGGCTCCACAACAGGCGGTCTGCATCCTCTCGTGCCCGGCTGCGCCCTGGCGAGCGCTCAGCATCTCACGGGCGTCGGGAGTCGCGTGTGGCGTGAAGAAGAAGTGAGACGGAAGAAATGGACAGGGATCCGCGAGGCCAGCCCGCAGCACGGGGCTCCCGGAAGCACGTCCAGGCCCAACGTGAATGACGTTGTGACGCCCTTATATCCCCCAGCCAGGAACTGTCACAATGACGTCATGAGGAAGGAGCAAAGCGGTGACACACAGCAGGGAGGATGCGGGGATGCGCGGTAACAGGAGGATTTGCCTGTGGGGGCGACAGTCATCACTAATAGGTCCTGTGTCTCTTGGGACATTCCAAGGAGGGTAGGAAGCTGGGTGATGGGTGAGAGATGTGCTTTTGCCCACCCTCTGGTGTGCCCGAGGGGCCTAAGAGGAACACAGGAGGTGTTCCTCTTAGCTGCAGCTCCATCTCTCTACCTGTTTCCGCACTCCACACATGGGCTCTGCCTGATACATGCACAGAGCGTGTCGAGTTCTTCCTTCCTCCTCTCTCCCCTTCCCTGTCCCTCCCCTTCCACGCATACCAACCCAGGACATGACATCACGTAGTGGAATATAGCTAGGAGGCCTTTTACCCTACTCTTAGATACTGGAAGGGAGCACCCAGCCTCACAGAGTTAGATTATTCCTCAAATTTGCCCTTTTTTCCCCTCTCTTACTGGATCTGGGACCCACCCCCCTCGCCCAGGCTATTTAGATTAGGCGGCTCTGTCAAACTCATTTCTCTTTTCACCAGACTCCGAGAGTCCCATTTTGCACTAGGTAAATGGGACTATTCTTCCCCCTTTCATTTCCTTCTTTGGAGTGGAATGATATAGTTGGCTATGCAGGGATTATTGAGATGGGGCTTTTACCCCAAATGCTGACCATTGACATATAAATTACGCTCAGCTTAATTTACTTATCTCTCAAATAAGTTCCTTGATCTGTCTGCTTTACAGACTCCCAGTCAGGAATGTGTTGAACCCTTTGAATTTCCTGGAAGAAAAGAGTTATTGAAGTGACGTGTGTGTTTGAAGATATCTGAATATGTGTCTTTAGCCTGGGACATCTTGCTTCACACCACTTAGCACTTAAGACGTTCAACCTGCATGGAAATGTTGGGCTGGGCTCACGTATGCTTTTGCGAATGGACTTGTACGAGGGATGCTCAGTGGAGAGTAGAGCATAAGTGGCGTGTTGGCGTTCAACCAGGCATGAACACAGCAGGATGGTTAGATTCACAGAACAGAGCAGGAAGAGAACTAGGCCGCCATAGCCCATAAATATCCAGGAAGCCACAGGGCATGGTGGCGCATGCCTGTAAGCGGCAGCCTAGGGCCATGACCAGGGCCAGGGATCGCGGTTTGAGTCCTGCCTGGGGCATGTAGCAAGACCTAGTCCCCAAAAAATAGCTGGGCGTGGTGGCATGCACCTGTAATCCCAGCTACCTGGGAAGCTGAGGCTGGGGGTTGCTTGAGTCCGTGGTACCCCGCACAACGTGAGCCTGTGGTTCCCTGGGCAAAAATGGTGAGACCAAGTCTCAAAAAAAAAAAAAAACAAACAAACAAACAACCAAAAAATAAAAAATCTAGGAAGCCTTTTAGAGACGAGGGAATTAACATACAGGTCTGATATCAGAAGGAGTCAGCACATCTCTTCCACGTCCCTATGAAACTGTCACTTCGTGGGGTTCTCACAAGGTTTGAATTAACAGAAAAAGTGAGAGGCAACCTGAATTCTTTCTTTTCCCCCAAGTTGTGAGCCCAGCACTCTGGAACTTTGGGACTTGCAGCATTATGTGTCACGTTCATGAGCGCGTGAGCCTGAGGGGTTGTGCTGGTGAATGCACGGGAGGACCAGTGCTGGCCTGAAGCTGAGCCTGGGGCAAAAGCATCCGCAGTGCATTCAAGACCACAGCCAAGCGGCTAGCCAACTCATTACTGCAATTATGCTTTTGTCACACACTCCACCAGTCGTTGGGAACTCGTTGGAGACATGGGGGTCGAGTGTTGTGCGGATTGGGGTGTTATGCTTGCGGTGTGGCTCTTTCCATCGACAGACACTGCACAGAAGAAGTCAGACTCGTGGATTGTTTCTCCTAGTCTCTTGGAACATCAGGTGGGAGAATAATGAGTAAATGAAACTACAGTGTAGGTAGACCAGTTAGCTCTGTTGCTTTTCCTATCAACATAGTGACTGCGCGTTAAAAGAGTAGAGTTAACATATCTCTACTTATCTGGCACTTAATCGTTCTCAGGGTGCTTCCTCTTGCACGGTGTGTTTTTGTTAGGAGTCATGTGTGGAATGAAGAAGAAATTGAGACGGAAGAGATGGACAGTGATCTGTGAGGCCAGCCCATAGAACGGGGATCCTGGGAAGAATGTCCACGTCCCACTTGAATGAAGTTGGGAAGCCCCCTTATGTACCCCAGCAAGGAAATGTCACAATGATGTCATGAGGAAGGAGCAAAGCGTAGGTGACATGCAGCAGGGAGGATGCGGGGATGCGCGATAATAGGAGAATTTACCTGTGGGGGCAACAGTCATCACTAGTAGGTCCTATGTCTCTTGGGACATTCCACAGAGGTCAGGAAGCTGGGTGACAGGGGAGACGTGCTGTTGTCCACCCTCTGGTGTGCCAGAGGGGACTAGAGAGAGAGGAGGTGTTCCTCTTGTCTGAAGCTCATGCCCTCTGCCTGCTTCCATGTCCCACATGCCTTCGTCCTCAGAGCATATGTTACGGTTAGGCAGGGGGCGTGCGAGGAATTCAGGGCTGTAACCAGAGGTATAGGGTTAGAGGGTCTTGGGTTTTCCGACCCCTGGTTTTCACGTTCATCACCCAGATCACGCTCCTTCCCACCGAAAGTGTAAATGGTCGGGACATTGGGAAGAATGAATTTAGAGATGGGAGGGTTTTCTCTAGAAAACTTTCCTTTGCGAGGTGGGGAAGAAGCAAGAACTGTCCCAAAACGCCATAAACTGAAACGCGATGAAGGCGGCTAGTGTGACAGGAGGAACCATGGGATACAGAAGCAGAGCCCCGGCCCTTCTCAGGAGAAAGGGCAGCCTGAGCAGGAGCAGATAGCTGCCGGCATCGCCCCCCTGATGCAGATGGCAAGGAGCACGCGCCCCTGGGTCGTGGACACAGAGAGACAGCGAAGCTCGGCGTCCCCCTGAGCTAGGGGTGCAGTATTTCCAGACCAGAAATAAAACCCAAAACAGCACGGCCCACCAACAGAGTGAATAAGTAGATAAAATTCGGGAAAACGTCCTTTGATGGCAGCCTGTTCATTTGAAGGGAAGCACAATATGGAACTTGAGGGAAATGAAAGGACCCAGCTAAAGAATGCCTCAGAATAGTGAAGGATTCCGGGTACTGGCGTGTTGGAGAATGAAATCCGCACCAACCACCAATAACAGACTAGCTAGCAAAGAAGGAAGATGCGGCACAATTGACCTTCAACTGAGAGCCCTAGGTAGCTCTTCCTCTTAAACACGGGGCCGTTGATTCTTCGCCGTTAGCAGGTGGTCTCTGCTCATCTCTTTGCTCCAGCTTGCCTCTGGATAGCCCTGAGAAGACAGGCCATCAGGGAGGGGCATCCTACTTTGACCCCCCTTTTTGGTTCACTGCTCAGCTTGTGCGTAGAGAGGGCAGGTGACGCCACTCCCCCACACCCCGCCATCTTGGACTGTGTAGCGGCCGAGGGGGGATGCAGGCTGTGATCAACCACATGGCCTGTAGTTTAGAAACGCATCTGTGTTTGCAATTGGAAGGAAAGTCGGATTTGGTCCTGCAGTCAGAGGCTCAGTGTAGTTTAGGGGGGAGATGGGCCAGGGCACCATGGCGAGTGAGAGTCCTGAAAATGAGTGTCGGGAAGGTGAGACTGCATGAGGAGCTGAGACTTTGGGTTATTGTGCAAGTTAATGGAAGGAGATCTGAAGACGCTCATGGAAGGAATAGAGTGGAACTGGATGGAGGAACATGTAGAGCAGATGGCATGATAGTTATTAATTTATTTTTATTATTGATCTTGTTTACATATCCATGCATATAAGTATATGTATAAATAGGCATACACATGAATATATAAGTATATATGTATATGTATATATATATTTTTGAGACTAGGTCTTGCTATGTTGCCTGGGTTAGTCCCGATCCCACGCACTCAAGCAATCCCCAGCCTCAGCCTCCCAGGTAGCTGGAATTACAGGCACCTGCCACCGCACCCGGCTGCTTTTTCAAGACTAGGGCTCGCTATGTTGCCCGGGGTCATCTTGAATCCATGAACTCATGCAATCCCTGGCCTCTTGCCTCCCAGCACTTGGATTACAGGTGCATGCCACCATGCCCATCTATATGTATATGTACATATTTTCCATCATTGCAGTCCCCAAAATGGTGTGCTATTTAATGAAGAGAGCATGAGAAGGAGGGACGAGGCAATGCTTGATTTCTTAGAAAATGCTTCGATTGAAAAGGGCACCACGGATACCAAAAAGCAGACCATGAACCTCAGGTTGGGGAAAACAGGGATAATTTGGTCACCTGCTGAGCTGACTGCATTTGGAGGCCCAGCCCTTCGGAGGAACTTGGGAGATGACTTTACATCTGCAGAAAGTCTCTGCTCTCATGAAGAATGGGAGAGGTTTCCTAAAAGCGGAAACGGACAAATGTTGACCCAGTTTTCCAAACCAGGCGAGGGTTTCTGATTTCTGAAACTCTACCCTGTCGTAAGCTGCTGACTTACCCTCCAGAGTCCTTGCACAGACGCAAAGCGTCGATGAGCACTTAGGAGAAGAAAATCCTGGCTGGCCAGACACACGGAGCGAAGCCCGTCGCGTGGCCGCGTGAACAGAGGCTGGGCTGGGCGTGGGGGGTCTGAATCCAGGTTCATGCTATCCGGAGGCTGTGGCTGCCTCGGGAACCCCCAGCCACTCTCTTAACCTCTGTTTTCTCGCTTTCAAGCAAACTGAGGAAACTAGCGGCACCTTTCCAGCTGTGCTTTGGAATTAAAGGCCATCGTCTAAGTGGATGCCTCAGGCTGCTGCGTGGCCGCTGTTGGGTGATGGCTTTATTGTTTTGGAAGTCCCGGTGCATTATTGTAACGTGCGTGTCAGGTGCGTCTGTGCGAACCAGCGCGTGTGTGGCAGCTCAGTGCTTTTCAAAGCAGGATACGGCCGCTGAAAGGCTCCTGCATCCCTGGGAGGTGTGCTGCTCTGCCTGGGATGGGGACATCCCCTGAACTCAGCTGACTGCTTCCCAGTCTTCACTCCCCTCTCTGAGAGGGGCATTGCCAAGGCGACCTGTGACTGGCTAACGTGCATAGGCGGACACCAGGCTGGGAGGCTGGGGAACAGGTCACAGGGACTGGGGACGTTTGAAAATAGCAACCTGGGGGAAATACGATGGCTGTTTCTAAGGATTCGGAAGACCGAGGTGTGGGGATGCTGACCCGTGCTGGGAGAACCTTGGATGCGGCATCGTGTCTGTGGGTGGAGGTGGTGGGAGGTGGAGCTCCGCTCTTTCTAGGCGACTCCCCAAGAAAGAGGTTCTGGTGTGAACCTCACCCTGGCTGAGTGGAGGGCAGCAGAAGGTCCCCTGTCACAGGAAGCAGGGCCGCCTGGAGGAGACAGCTTGCGCTTGACCTGTGCTGTTCCCTGGATGTCTAAGCAGCTGGGGAACTGGGTTTTCTTTTCTTTTTTCTTTATTTCTTTTTAAGGTTTTTATGTATCTTTTCATTCTTAAATTATTTTAATTATTAAATCATTTATTTATATATATATACATATATGTATATATATATGTATGTATGTATATATATATATATATTTCACATCTTTGTATTCCCCAGGGATCACCCCCACCACCTTCCTTCCCTGACCGCTTCCACCTATTCCCCCCTCCCCCCCAATTATGTACTTTAGTTTGGTTGTTAGCTTGTTCTGACTTTTCCTCCTGGCCTTTTGCTTGTTTTTCCTATATCCCATGTATTAGTGACACCATTTGGTTTCCGTCTTGTTCTTTCTGACTTGTTTCTGCTAATAGGATTTCTTCTAGATCCATCCATGTTATCTCAAATTCTTCAAATTTGTCGTTTTTAGATTGATGAGCACTATTCCATTGTGTATATATATATATCACATCCTTTTCATCCAGTCATCTGTTTTGGGACATTTGGGTTGTTTCCATGTCCTTGCAATTATAAATAGTGCTGCAATAAATATCCGGGTACAGGTGTCCCTTTGTATCAGTATCGAGGTCTCTTTTGTGTAGATTCCCAGAAGAGCGATTGCTGGGTCAAATGGTAGTTCCATTTTCAGTGGTTTGAGGGTCCTCCACACAGCTTTCCATAGCGGCTGGACCAGTTTACATTCCCACCAGCAGTGTAAGAGTACTCCTTTCTCTCTACATCCACGCCGGCACTTGTTGTTGCCCATTTTTGGGATGTGTGGGCTGTTCTTACTGGTGTGAGGTGGTATCTCAGTGTGGTTTTGATTTGCCTTTCCCTGATTGCTGGTGATTTTGAGCATTTTTTCATGTGCCTGTTGGCCATTTGTATGAAATTGGGCTTTCAAGACAAGCTGTTATCAAATATCAGCTCACCATCTTAATCCCGAAGCCATGGCCATAAAGCAAAATGCTAAAAGGACTTGAGACACTGGGGCGGTAAAGGCTTTGAAGTCAGATAGACTTAAGTTAGAATCTGGATCCTTTATTGTTATTACCCATGCAGATATTTAATCTGTCTAAAGCCCAGTTATCTGTATGATAAGGTGCTTGTGGAGATTAAATGAGGTAATCCATATAACAAGCTTAGCACGGCTACTAGTGCTTAAATTGCTTAAATAATGCTGTTTGTTACTAGATAATCTGTTATTATTACATCCAGTGACTTCCAGGAGGCACTGTAATGAAAACCATGACTTTCCTTTTTTAATTTTTTTTTAATTTTTCAATTTGAGTTTTGCACACACACACACATCATTTTCTACCCCAGAGTTCTCCCACCACCTTATCAACCATGAAACATCTTATCATGTGCCCATCCCTTCCCCGGTTTTACCCTTATCCCCCTCTCTTCCTCTATGCTTCAGTTCTATTGATAGTTTTAAATTTTTCTTGTCCACTTGTTTGTTTGTTTTCCCGCTATCCCTCATATAAGTGAGACAAACCCATACTTCTCATTCCTTCTGGCTTATTTCCACTAACATGATACCTTCTAGGCCTATCCTGTTATCATATATACATCAAATTTGTCGTTTTTGATGGCTAAATAATATTCTGTTGTGTATATAGACATGCCCTTCTGGTCCATTCATCTGTTTTGGGGCATTTGGGTTGTTTCCATCTCCTGACTGTTGTAAATAGCGCTGCGTGTCCTTTTAAATGAGTGTCTTGGTGTCCTTTGAGTGGATTCCCAAAAGTAGGATTTCTGGATGGAATGGCAGCTCCATATGGGTTCCCCCACACACAGCTTTCCACAGTTGCAGGACCAGTTTGCATCCCACCAGCAGCGTAAGAGTGTTCCTCTCTCTCCACATCCACACCAACACTTGTTGTTGCCTGCATTTTTGATATGGGCCATTCTTACTTATTTCATTGTGGAATAATGAAAACCAAACTTTCAGCAGAGCATCTGAGCAAGATTGCAGGCTGGGGGAAAGATGAGCTCCAGGGGGTGATGTGGGACGATCCTGGGCATCCACAGGTTTAAGTCTGACCCAGGGAGCAGAGCAATGTGCAAAAGACTCCACTGAATGAGGCAGGCAGGTAGAGTCATTAGCCTGGTGCCTTCAGGCTCCAGCAGTTAGTAGATAGTTGGTGAGAGTTTATCAGCAGCAGCCCTCAAGAGTGAACGGAGGTGCTGGGCTTCCAGAGAAGTTATGCATCCTCCCAGCAGTGCCCTTGATCTGGATCACTTACACACACACACACACACACACACACACACAGCCTTGGCCCTAGGGCGTTTGGGTGGTTGCAGCCCATCCCCAATGCCAGGACTTGGAGGGAGGCTGGGAGGTGGAGTCAAATAGAAACCTTTGTAGAAAAGGCTGCTCCAGCAATCACAGATAATAACAATCCTCCCTCAGAGTCCTGTGTTGATGGACAGTCAGCTCTGCTGGAGAACGAAAACTACATCTCACCGCATGATTTTTGCCATTTCTCAAAAGTCTTATGAAGGAAGCGGGGAGGTACATCACCACGGAGAGGAGCCAGGTAGCTGGGCCAACGTCACTCCCTGAAGCAAGGAGTGGGCCAGATATTCAAGTCTGCGTTTGGAAAACAGAGTGGTGGTAAATGAGCTAAAAAATACACTTGAGAAGGGATTGAAATATGCATTGAGCCAGGCAAGTGTATATCTGGGAAGAAAAGATTCACATATACCTTTGAGAGAATAATCATGTTGGGTTAGAGGAGCGGAGAGTTTAAATTGAGAGTGAATTATTAAGACGATTTTATTTTATTTTTTCGCCATATAAAACGTGTTGATTGATAGTGAAATATAGTCAATATTTCTCATATTCACTTTTTAAATTTTTTATTCTTTGTCTGCAGCCTGGGTCACATTTGTGTAATTATTGATCCCCATAGGTAGGGCCCTCCCTCTAATTAAAATGTTTATGTGAGCTTTAACCTCTGCAACCCATCGATGGTGGAGGAAACATGGGGTCCTGGTTCTAGGACAGATTTCGAGTTCCTTGCAAGGGCAGATAAGGTCTTCTTGCACTGTTCCACAGCCTAGCACCTTCATGCCCAGCTCAGTTCTTAGTCTGGAGAAAGTAGACACATATGTTCTTGGGTTTTCCTTAAATTTCAGAGATGGTTAAGTAAAACAAAGCAAAAATGTGCATATCTCTGCAAGGATCCAGGTGCGGATCAGTGAGGAAGGACAAGAGAGAGCTTGCGCCCAGCCAAAGAGGCTGGGACTGCATGTAAGCATGAACCATCCAGCAGGTTATTTAGTCTTAGGCACCTATTTATACAGTGTAGATGACTGGTTCATGGCATGTTAACCAGAGGAAGAAGTGATTGAGGAAAGATGAAATTAGGCAAAACACTAGTTCCTGCAGATACCTGGGGGCTGGGGATTCATTCAGTAACTTGCTGTTACTGCATCTTGGGGACTGTCTCTAAGGTTAATGTTGGACATAAGAAGCCTGCCAGAGCCATTGCCCGTGTGCTGGAGCAATGTTGGCATGAATAAGGGTGTGCCCTCACTCAGCACAGGGCACAGGCCCTCTCACAGGGTCTCAGCATGGCATCTGCATGACACTTGCCCCCAGGTGGGCACTGGTCTCTGCCCACATAGGTGGCATGACTAGAGACTCCATGAGTGCCTCCGTGTCCAGCGAGTGGTCACTGTGGGTGACCTCATTGTGCACCGAGCGTCTAAACACAGACTTGTCACTGCCTGGTCCTTCTCCTAGGGCTGGAGGCTGCAGGGACTTACTTGACTGATCTTGGAGCTTCCTTTTTGGGCTCAATTCCATTGCTCTGAGGTCTGTTGGGCTCTCCGTGCTAGATAACTGGAGGCCAGAGAGGCAGACCTTTGGGACCAGGGAGATCTGGTATTCCTTTTTATTTCCACTGATTTATTTATTTTTAATTTCCTTTTTAAAAAATGTATTTTTATGTATGTACATGTATGTATACACACACATATATACGTATATACACACATATACTACATCATTGTCTACCCCAAGCTTCTCCCACCACCTTATCACCTGTGAACCATCTTAATCTCTTGTGCGCACCCCTCGCCCGATTCTGCCTCCTCCCCCTCTCTTGGGCTATGCTTCAGTTCTGTTGGAAGTTTTAAGTTTTCCTTGTCCATTTGTTTGTTTGTTTCCCTCGTGTAAGTGAGACCATCCCATGTTTCTCTTTTTCTTTCTGGCTTTTTTCCACTAACATGACTCCTTCTGGCTCCGTCCATGTTGCTGCGAATGACATAAGTTTGTCTTTTTTGATAACTGAATAATAGTCCATTGTGTACATAGACCACAGCTTTCTGACCCATTCATCTGTTTGGGGGCATTTGGGGTGTTTCCATCTCCTGGCTGTGGTAATTAGCGCTGTGATAAACATCTGAGTACAGAGACCTGATATTCTGATGTTTGCACTTTCAGTTTCCATCGAGGAGGCGATTTCCATTAGGAAGATGGAAATTGCATTAATTCTGTCTAAATGAAGCCAAGGTTTCCGGATGTGACGCTAAGCCTCTTAGGTCATCTCGTAGCCAGACCCAAGGGAAAAATTCTGCATCATGAGTTTGGCTTGGGGATGGACCCAGTCATTGCGTGTAGGCCAGGATTCCAACTCTTGCTTAGGCTAAAGAAAGACTTGGGTCCATCGTGACCTGTTTGTCCATCGTGGCCTGTCTCTGCTCAGGCTCAATCTCATGGAGCTCATAGCATCTGCCTGGGATGAGAGGTCTGAGACCGTTGAGAACGTGTAAGATAAGCAGGACTTTAGTCATGGTGTGAAGTTGTACAAGGCAGTTTTGTAAGGAGGTTTTCACTGCTAAGAATGAAGGCTCCTGGATCATCAAATCCTATTTGAGGAAGAGAGGGGGGAAGGAGGGGAAGAGATGGGGAAGATGCTTGTTGGCCTC
>PVHY01029331.1:0-14382 GCA_004024945.1 Uropsilus gracilis | reverse complement strand
AAGCGAGGCCCTTGGCGGCTGTTCCTCCTGCGCCTGCGCGCTGAGCTCACCCGGCTGGAGGGTCAGGCCGGGCTGAGTGGCCAGGAGACGCTCGGGGTCGCTTTCACGGCTGCTGAGCGAGTCTGGAAGCGGAGCGACCTGAGTCGCTGCCCCGCGTCCCCCAGGAGCGAGAGAGCGGGTGGCCGGCGACTGCCCGTGTCCCAGCGCTCTGGACAGCAGCTCGGGTTGGGGGCGGGGGAGGAGCGGGCACTGGCCACGCTGATCCGCAGGCTCCCAAGTCCGTGGAATCAGCCCTTGGCATCCACTCCCGTGAGCCCCTGCGGCCACCGTGGTGCTCCTGCGGCCTGTCCCCACCTCTGTCCCCTGCCCCCACCTCTGTCTCTTGTCCCTCATCCCTGTCCCTTGTCCCTCATCCCTGTCCCCTGCCCCCCACCTCTGCCCCACATCCCCATCTCTGCCCCGCGTCCCCCATCTCTGCCCCGCGTCCCCTATCTCTGTCCTGTGTCCTCCACCTGTCTGTCCCCTGTCCCTCATCCCTGTCCCTTGCCCCCACCCCTGTCCCCAGGTGCCCCCCTGTTCTCCCTCCTCCCAGACTCTAGGATGGCGACTCCATGAAGCACCCAGGCTCTGTGAGGAGCCAGGCCCTTGGGGGTGGGCGGGCAGCGGCCCGCATGGCAGCCAGTCCCCCGTGTGTGTGTCTGAGGGGAGGGGCAGTTCTCTCCACGGCCACGTCCGGGGAGGCCCAAAGGCCCAGCCAGGTTGCGTTTCTGGGGGACAGTGGCCTCGCCGCCGGCTTCTCCATGGCTTCAAGTCCAGACTGTCCCGCGGCCAGGGGACCCTGAGGCTGAAAGTGTGAGCCCGGGAGCCCCGCGTGGGCAGGGGGTAGCAGGGAGGGCCTGGGAGAATGACCGCAGGCCGCGCCTTTACCGGAGGACCCAGACGCCCCCCCCCCCTCCGTGCGCTCACAGGCACAAACACGCACACATGTGCACACACACTCCCTGTCCCCTCCTGGGTCAGCGGTGACGTCACAGTGGACGGGGCGTGGCGCGAGAGGGCTGCCTCTGCCCTGCACAGTGGAGCGCGCACGGCTCTGGCTCTTGAACTCGGGGTTCGCTCAGCTGTGCAGTGGGCGTGCGGCATCTACACCGCAGGCTGTGGGGAGGGTGGGGGGCCGGGCGGCCGCTGAGGTCAGGGGTCTCATTCAGGGGTGGAGGGCAGATGGTGCAGCCTCGAGGGGGTGGGTTGGGCCTGGGGGGCAGCTTCTCTGTCCGTGAGGCCAGGCGTCCGCCTCCTTGCCGCCCGCGGTGCTCTGGAGGGTGCCCCTGCAGCAGGTGCCCACCGTGGCGTGGGCAGACGAGGCCCGGGCCGGCCAGGCGCCCTGGGTGGTCCTGCGAGCGTCTCCGCGGGTCCGGCGCGGTGATGGGGGCAGCGCGTGGGCCCTGGCCGCCAGGTGCGGGCGGCTGGACGTCTGCGGTTCGCAGGTGAAGGGGGGGCGGCGGACATGGCGGGCACGTCCGGGCTGGCGCCGGAGGAGGCGAAGCCGGTCGTGGGAATAGCCCCGTTGCCCGCGCGGCAGCCGCCGGGACGCAGCGGCAAGCCCGAGACGGCTCCTGCCGGCCACCCCCAGCAGCTGCTCGGCCGTGAGGTCGCCCAGCCCGCCCGGCCAGCCCGAGCGGCTGCCTACATCAGCGGCCAGGGCAGGGCGACCTGCCCAGCGTCCCTGTGCGGAGGCCACGGAGGTCGAGGGCCGGGGGCCGCTATCGGCCTGGCCGCTCCGGGTCCCGCATGCGCCCGGCAGCACCTCTCCCAGGGGCTGGCCTGCGGGAGCGCGTGGACGGACGCGTGGGATGCGGTTACAGGAAGAGTGCAGCGTCCAGGGCTCCTCCCTGGAGCCCTCCCGCCTGGCTGCCCACAGCCGGCTGTGGGGAGATGCGCTCTCAGTGCGGGGGGTGGGGGGGCAGCTGTCCCCCTCCCGTGCCGGCGATGCCACCAGCGTTCTCGTGACCCTCAGCCCGCGAGGGAGAAGGCGCCAAGAAGGGACGGCGGGGGCGGCCCATGAGCCGTGACGGAGAGCCTCGGGGCAGCTGCTGCTGCGGCCACGTTGGTGTCCACGGGCGCGCACCTTCCTCTGGGCGAGGGGACACGTCCTGCAACAGAGCTCTGCCAGGAGCTGCCAGGCGGGCTTCACTGTGGAGGGGACGGCCGCTGCCTCCTTGAGAAGCACAAGGGACGTGGACCCCGGGTGGACGTAACGACCACGATGACGACGGTCACGCAGCCTGACCGGCCACAGGCAAAGCCCGCAGCCCCATCACTGACTCAGGTCGGGGCTTGCCGGCGCGTCAGGTCACGCGCTGGACGGTAGGACCGGCCATAGCCGGTATGTCCTCCCCAGCGCCTTTCTGCAGGTGGACGTGCGTGGCTCCTGCGACGGGCACTTGCTTTTCTAGCTCAAGGTCTCACAAGCGGCCGCGTGAAGCCAGCGGCTGTGATGCTCTGCAGGGGATGGCGGGCAGCTGGCTGGTGCCAGGGGCAGGGGGTTTGAGGTCATTGAATAATGGCGGGAAGCAAGAACTCCGCTGGGAGGGGCCGTCTGCACTGCCCCGCACGCTGGCGCAGGCCTGGGCAGCGTCTCACGCTTGGTGGCTGTCCACGCAGCTTGCTTGATGTGAGCGGGGCTGGACACAGCTCACTCTTGGACGTCCTGCGACGACCGTTGTGAAAAGAGCCGCCATCCCTCGGCCGCTGTTTTATGCCCGCGGGCCCGAGGCACGTGGGCGACGCTGGGTGAACTGCAAGTGCTCTGCCGTGGAAGCGGCTGCACCCCTGCTTCACGGGCGCGAGGGAGCAAGCGAGCGAGCGGACAAGTCCTTGTCTGAGGACGTCATGCCCCGCTGGCGGCGTGGACACGCATGCGTGGAAGAGCACGAGCGCAGGATGGAGGCGGTGACAGAGGATGGGTGAGGAGGGGGCCTTGACCCACGGCCGTCTGCGTGCAGCGGCTCGCACACACCCTCGCACACCTGCTCAGCCCCTCAAGCATCTTGGGATGGCTCTTCTCGGCTGGCGACGGAGGAGCTTGGGCTCAGAGGCGCATCTGGCTTCTGCAGGTCGTCGCGACAGCCCACGGGAGGCCGGGGCAGAGTCGGGGCTGCGCTCCCTCTTCTCCCCTCCAGGCCTGGTGTCCTGGAGGCAAGGGGCCCGCCTGGCCGGGAGAGCCGCGGAGGGCGGACGCGGGCGAGCTGTTCCTGTGGGCGGAGCTGGCCCTCTGCCCCTGGCCTCTGACTCTGGCTGCCCCCGACAAAGCCCGCAGGTGGGTCCCTGCACATTCCGTCTTCTCAGGCCTCACCCCGACTCTTCATTCTGATCTGTTGATGCCTCACCTTCCAGAACGTTCCAGGAACCCTCAGGCCGAGCCCCGTGTTCACGCCCTCCCCGGACGCGTCACTCCAGCTCTCCTGTGTCTTCTGTAGCTGCCTGGGGAGTCCCCTTCAGCCGTCCCCTCCTCTCTGTTCCCTCAGAGGCTCGGGGTAGCAGCTGACACGGAGTGGGGGGCAGGGTGTGTGCGCCCCGCTCCGGGCCTGTATGGGGCGGCAGCGTCGGACCCACCTCCGGTTGCCAGGATCTGGGTACAGATTTTGCTGTCAACTCGTTGGCCTCTGCCTCCTCTCCCTGACTGGCCTCGGCCTTGGCAAGTCACCCAAACTATCCGAACCTCCACTTCCAACCTGGGATACACGGATACTGACCACTCTTGTGATGTAGGGTGGCTGGACATTGAATGAAACATGAAGTCAGTCACAAGGAATCGACACAAGAATCATCATTATGATGTCATCATTACCTGCACAGCGTCCATGGTGATATGAACTCTGTCTTGCGGATCGCAGGTCCAGGGCCTATCACCCAGAAAGGGGCCCCTGACGCTAACACTCATGGTGGGTTTACTTGCAGAGCAAACACAGCTAGACTTCCAGAGTCCGTGACTGAAGCACTGAATACAGCACGTTGGAACTCAGAGGATGAGCCAGCAGGAGCAGCGTGCATTTGCCGAGCCATGTATAAAACCCATCAAACATCAAAGATCTCTGGCAAACGTGCCGTAGAAGAAGAGCTATTCCAGTCATCCATCCATCCATCCATCCATCCATCCATCCATCCATCCATCCACCCATCCACCCATCCACCCATCCACCCATCATCCATCCATCCATCCATCCATCCACCCATCATCCATCCACCTATCATCCATCCATCCATCCACCCACTCACCCATCCATCCACCCACCCACCCATCCATCCATCCATCCATCCATCCATCCATCCATCCATCCATCCATCCATCCATCCATCCATCCATCCATCCATCCACTCACACAGTAAACATACGCCGCCATGTTTAACATCCGAAGATGAATAAAACAGTCATGGTAGCTTTGAGTAACTGGAAGCCTTCTTCGAATGAGACTAGCACGATGTAAGATGAGCCGCACAGATGCGGTTGGAGGAAGGTGAAGGGGCATCAGACAGCAAAAGGCTGAGGTGACCGTTTAAACTGTTTTCAGCTAAACGATCTGATGAACGCCTCCCAGGCACAGCCCGTCCTGGAGTTGGCACTGGGGTCCCACGCGGTTTGTCCACAGAACCATCCGCGTTTCCCAGCGAGTTGCAGGGTAAATTCCAAGCTCTAAAGAGATTCCAGCAGCATGCCATGTTCACCGAATCTCCATGTTCCCAGGCAGCTCCGTTTCCCACTGTCTCCAGACTCCACCACGGCCCCGACTTCACCACCACCTGCCACTAGAGACCTGGGAAACCCACTCCCACCCTGTCCTCAGTAAGCGTCTGCAGATCGCCAGCTCCTGGGAGAGAACAACTCACTGAGAAACTCACCTGCAGGATGAGGGGAACAGAGCCACCATTCCCCCCGCTCCCTGCATGCCGCTGACAACGACGCTCCCCAGTTCTCCCTGGCTAGCCAATATGGCCGCCATCGCCTTCCTGGCAAGATGGCGCTGGGCTCTGGAGCTATCTTTAGAAGACCCACCCCCCGAGACAAGCTGCTCCAAGGCTGTGGTTCAGGAGTGGTCAGGAGGAGCTTTCTGGCACTTGCCCTGTGTTTGCTGACCCTCAATAAGTCGCCCTTCCCGAGCACACACCCAGGGCCCCAGTGGAGTCTGCAGCCAGTGGACAAAGTGTCGTCCATCGTTGTCTCCCACGCAATGAACCGCTACGTGGAAACCAAGATTCCGGAGGACGGGGCGCCATTAGGCAGCAGGAAACACCTGTGGGGTGCCGCAGTGCAGTGGGGAACGGCGCCGAGGGAAGGGGTGAGGATGGCAATCCAGACGATCAAGAGGACCCCTGGGCAGGAGGGCACAGCGGCTTTTCTCGTGACCCGCTGGCCCCGGGTGTGTTTCTCGTACGGCCTTTATACAAAGCGTGTACCTCCGTTCAGCAGTTACAGCTGCCTTCCGCTTGACGTCAGCTTTGCCGGGGGCAGCTTTCTGTGGGGTCCGCTGATCTGGGACAGATGGCCATTGCCAGACCCACTGTAGGATGCCGTTGTTATCTAAACCGACGTAGTTTACAGGGCCTCCTGATCGAGGCTTCACTCCGGCGGCGGGAATTTGTAGCTCCTCACATCGGTGAGGCTGTGTTCAGCGGGCAGCTTCTTTTCCGCCCCCCGCAGTGGGCTAAACACCTCTCTCTCTCTCAGGGACGTGGCTCTGCAGGGGGTCCCTCCTAGGAGGGTGGGGGCCGGCACAGATGAGACACCTGCCGGGAGCCATCTCCCATGTGTTGGAGACGGGCGAGGACAGAGCGGGGTGTTCTTCAACCTAAGCCACGTCCCTCATCTATTGTCAGTGCCCACAGAGGGGCTCAGCTCTATTGGCAGGTAGAGACGGCGTGAGATGGGGCACAGCTGGGGTCTCTGAACGCGGGCGCAGGGGTGAGCATCTCCGTGCAGACGCAGGCCGGCCGGGAGTGACGCAGGCAGGCCCGCGGACCTGGCCTGCCCCGCCCGCCCCCTGCGCTCCTGCGTGGGGCTGTCCTCCCCCAGACGCAGGTGCTCGTTCTCAGGAGACCCGCTGGCCGAGGAGACCGGCCGAGGAGTGGCCCGGAGGCCAGCGTGTGAAGTCGCCGAACTGAAAGAGCTCAGAAGTCAGAGGTGGATTCGGGACGGCTTCACTCATCTGCGGAGCAGAAACACCAAGAAATCCCCAAACCCACGCCTGAGGCCAGCGCAGCAGGGAGGAGTCTCGGACTTGGGGGGTGCACTGGTCAGCCACTGGGGCAGGGGAGGGGGGGCGGGTGCCGGCTCGGCTGGCTCAGGGGGGCGTCTGCGGGCGCGTGCACACGTGGGGTCACGGGGTCATCCCACCCTTGGAAAGGAGGCTGTGGCGGGAGAGCATGACCGCCACGCACACCCCGGCGGCTTCGCTTCACGCCAGCCCCACGAGACCCGCGCAGCCAGCTGGTGATGCCGGCCTCCTCCTGCAGGAGGCGCTCCGGGCGTCGCTCAGGGTCCGGCGAGGCCGAAGCAGCGCTGGGGTGTTGCAGCTTAAACTCGCCCCCCCTTCCGCGGGGAGGGTTGTTGGGGGGCCGGGAATTGGGCTCGGGCAAGCGCAACCCGAGCCGTTAGCTCTGCCGTGGACGTGGGGTGCGAGGCAGGGCGAGGCTAGGAGGGAGGGGCCGCAGGGAGCACCCACCCTGACTGACCCCTCGCCCAGGGCCGGGCGACGTGGGGGCACAGGCGGCCTTGTGCTCGGGCCGGCCGTGTCCTCTCCTCAGAGCGCCCTTCAGCCGGAGGGCAGAGGTCCGCTCGTGTTGCTAGCCGAGCCTTTGAGGCCACTACGGGGCCTTGAGGCGCGCCGGCGGGAGGCCTTTCTGCCTCTGGAAGCGGAGCTCTCACTCAGCGGCGCCTGTGAAGTGAGCTCTCGGAGCCCCCCCCCCCCCCCCCCCCCGGAAAGGGTGTTTGAGGCTGGAGAGGACATTTGTCACAGGGGAGAGGTGAAGTCACTCTCTGCCCGGAGATAGAAAGGCGAAGTGTCGGCTTAATCGCAGCCTCGGGCTGTGAGGGGCTCTTCGGAGAAGCTGGCGGGGCCGGACCCCCTGACGCTGCGCAGGAAGTGGGCTTTGGTGGGGGGAGAAGCTTGCGCCGAGGCGGGGGGCGGGGGGGGGTGCTGGCTGGCAGTGGCGCGGCGGCTCCGCGGCGGCCTCTTGTCCGCCATGGGCCCGGGCGGGTCGCGGCTGGCGCTGCTTCGGGCGTCCCTGGGGCCCCAGGACTGAGGTGCGATGGGCAGAGAACGAGCCGGTTTAGGCTCAGAGGCTGCTTACGTACGAGTGGGAGGGACTGAGCTTCCTCAGCTTCCTCGTCGTGGAGCCGGACTGACAGCTCTCCCATCGTGGGCTGAGGACGAACCCAGACGACGGGCCACAGGCCGCGCCATCCGAGCCATGCGAGGACACGTTCCCTGGGACAGAGCCGATGATCTTCCGAGCCCTGCGCCCAGCGGCTTCTCTCCCTGCTTTGGCTCGTGGCGCCAGCAGCTTGGGACCCGGCTTGAACCCCCTGCCAACTCCTTTTCAGCCCCCCCCCCACACCAAGGCCTGCTCTGTCTGCTGCCCGTGTGGCCTGCGTTGTGCCGCGGGCATGCAGGGGCCTTCGAGCGCCTCTCCTAGCGGCCACCCCCTCTGCACTGGCCCTGCGTGTCCAGCCGCTCCGCCTCGGGGGCCTCGGAGGGGGTGGGTTCTCACGCCCCCTTTTTAAGGTCGTTCCGGTTTGCTGACTTGCAGGCACTCGACGATGTCTTCCTTTCTGTGAAGCCCCCCCAGCCCCCCCCATCTCTATCCCTGCAGCCGAGCTCAAGCACGCGGACAAGGAGACAGAACGGCCGGGCCACGCGGCGGCCACGTGTCCCGTGACAGCCGGAAGGACAGACACGGGGGTTCAGGTGCAGTTGGCCATCGTGCACGGCCGCTGCTGTTCTCCCGCTGGCCCAGGCTCAGAGGGGCCGGTGCCCTCCACAGCCCGCTGATCCTGCAGGGGACCCTGGCGGCCATCTCCCTTGGGGACGACGCATCCCCCCCACAAGGCACCTGGAGAGGGGCCGCTGCACGTGGCGGCTCAAGCGATGCTGTTGAGTGGAAAGAGGGATCTGAACGGGAGTGTGTTCTGTGGCACCCATGTCCCATCATGCATTGCTGATGGCAAGACGCCCGCTGAGGCGTTGTTGCTGGGACCCCTGTGCCCGACACACGCCGGGGGTGACCGGAAGTCCAGGTGGTGTGTACCTGCCGCGTCTTGCGTCTCATTCCCCGAGAGAGAACTGAGCCCCTCGCGCTGGGTACCACGCCAGGCCCGCCCCGCCCAGCAGGCACCGCAGCTGCCCTTGCCGGCCTGGTGCCAGGGAGGACGCAGTCACGAGACCCTTCACCACGGCTCAGGGACTCTGCCCTCTGCCCCCCTCCCCCCTGTCCTGGGGTGGTTCTCCGGGTGGAAGAACCAAGACCGCCTCGGGCCCACAGGGCAGCCCTCGGGGGCAGCGAATCCTCCTGGGACAAGACTTTTCCTTTCCCGGAGCCGCAACAGAAGTGCCCTCGGGTCTCACTGGCCAACGTCAGGACACGTGTCCGTTTAGTTCTGAGCCAATCCCAGAGGGAGGGAGAGAGACAGCGAGACAGACAGAGATGGAAAGACAGAGAGATGGAGAGAAAGAGACAGAAAGAGACAGAAACAGAGAAAGAGACAGAGAGGCAGAAAGAGACAGAGACAGAGAAGCAGAGACAGAGACAGAGGCAGAAAAACAGGGACAGAGAGACAAGGAGACAGACAGACAGAGAGAGACAGAGATGGAGACTGAGAGAAAGAGACAGAGATAGAGACAGAGGGACAGAGACAGAGATGGAGATGAAAAAGAGAGACAGAGACGGAGAGGGAGACGGAGAGGGAGATGAAAGAGAAACAAAGAGACAGAGAGATGGAGAGAAAGAGACAGAAACAGAAAGAGACAGAGGCAGAAAGAGACAGATGGAGAGACAGAAAGAGACAGAGAAGCAGAGACAAGAGACGGAGATGGAAAGACAGGCAGAGAAACAGAGACAGAGAGACAAAGAGACAGAAAGAGACTGAGACAGAGAGACAGAGAGAAAGACAGAGATGGAGACTGAGAGAAAGAGGGCAGAGATAGAGGTGGAGAGGGAGACGGAAAGACAGACGGAAAGAGACAGAGACAGAGAAAGACGGAGATGGAAAGACAGAGGCAGAGAAACAGAGACAGAGAGACAAAGAGACAGAAAGAGACAGAGACAGAGAGAGACAGAGATGGAGACAGAGAGACAGAGACAGAGATGGAGATGAAAAGAAGAGAGACAGACGGAGAGACAGACACAGAGGGAGCTAATAGGCCAGTTGACTCAGCTAGGACAGCTTTAAGGAGAAAAGGGTGAGGCTTTCTGCTCAGCTGGTCCAGGATAAGCTGAGAGTTCCTGGCACTGTGGATGCTGCTGCCGTTTCCAGGGACGTGAGTGGAGTCAGAACTCCGCGTGACCAGCTCCGACTCCCCACAAAGCCCTGGTGCTGCTGGAGCGCGTAGGGCCGAGAGAGCGGGCCTGGCAGGTGCTAAGTGCAGGTTGGCCCCACGCAGGCCGAGGTGTTGGTGGCCACACCCGCGTGTGGGGGACGTGCGTGTATCCGCACGTGGGCTTTAGCTCGTAGCGGCCTGCTTAGGGCCCACGGCGTCAGAAGCAGACGTGATCGTGGACTTGGGTGGTGAGCCGCAGGCCTTGCCAGCCGCCCTCCGCGGGGAGTTCGAGGCTGTGTTTCGTCCTGAGTGTTGGGGTCCGGCTCGCCTGAGCCTTGCTGGGTGGCGCCTGGAGGTCTGGGCGTCTGGGGGTTTTTCAACTGAAACGCATCAATCTGCTTTGGCGGCTGTGACTCCAGGTGGGTCTCCTTGGGGAAGATGAGCCAGGCCAGTGCCAATTGTGTGTGTGACCTTTGACCCCAGGACACTGGGACTAATGCTGTCCCTCTACCACACAGGCTGAACTGAGCATGCGGCTGTCTTGTACCTGCCTTGGCGATCCTATGACATCACCCCGTCTTCTCTGTAATACCACAGGTCAGAGAAACACAATGTCCTGTCATAACGAAATCCGATGTATGGCTGCCTCTTATGATGCGGGGATCATATTACTTCTTTTCATACATTATTCATTCAATTCAGTTCTCCACAACAGAGATGATCTGGGGTGAAGAGACTGAGGTCCAAGGGTGCTAAACTATTTGCTCAAGGCAAGACAGCTGGTGCGCTGTGGGGCTGAGATTATACTCGGGCAGTTTGGCTGGAAGGTCGTTCTTGACTATTAGGTCTTCGTGCATCTATGCCCTTATCTCTGTGGAGCTGTGTGTATGAGCACGTGTGTGTGTGTGCTCTGTGGATCTGTGTGTGTGCTCTGTGGATCAGTGTGTGTGTGCGTGCATGTATATATATGCCCTGTGGAGCTGTGTGCGTGCCGGTGTGTGTTTAAATGAAATGCCCATGGTGCAGTATATGTCATATATGTCAATATGTGGGACCAATCATCAGCATTGCTCTGGACGGGTTTGCTTACGTTTGTTCTTAGCCATAGGCCCACAGCAGAGCGGCTAAGGGGATGGACTAGGGAGCCAGCACCGCTCAAGTTCAAATCCCAGCTCTGCCGCTGATGACAGACGTGATCAGTTGCCACTGTGACTGTGGGCGGTGTCTCTCCCTGAGCTCCTCTGTAACATGAGGTGATAAATGTGCCGGGTCACAGTGACTGGGCGCCAGTGTCCACGCTGCTGTGAGTCCGTGTGTGTCGCTGCTGTTCCCAGAGCGGGAGACCCGGCAGCTGGCAGCAGAGGCACCGTCCAGCCATCACCAGGGTGACTGTGAGCCGAACACGGCCATCTTGGTGGCTCTCACACTTGTCCGGCTCAAGCTTGAGGGACAAGAGCACCTGAGGCGTTTCTCTCCTGCCCCTGCCCCCTACCCTGCGGGAGAGAGCTGTGGCAGGCTGGACGTGAGGCCACTGACCACACATGGCCTGGCCTTTGAAGAACTGCACTGAGGCGGGTGAGAGGACGGCATCCTGCTGGGTGCCGGCTCAGCTGAGTCTCTCTGTGCACATGTGAGAACTTCCTGCCACTGCCCGTGTCACGGGGGCGTGAGCCTTGCCTGGTCCCCAGCCGACGCGGGCTGGTGAGGAGGGCTGCCCTCAGACGTCACGGGCATCAATGGGCTGATTGTGTGGAGACGGATGACGACAAAGCGATGGACTTCAAAGGGCCGAGGGTCGCCCTTCAGCTGTAGCCAGTCTAATTGTTGCCGGACTCTCCGTGTCGGGTTCACGTTTTGGCTTTGAAATTGAGCACAGTGTGCTTTAATGTTCTGAGATTGGGTCAACATGGGGCAGAAGTTGCCAACCAACCAGCCACAGAAAAAAAGCAGCACTTTTAAAATGCGATGTCTGCCACCTGGGTCCTTCCAGGTTCTCAGCACCCGCGTGTGGCAGTTGTCAGCCAAATGACATTTAAACAACAGGGTTTTACTAACAAGGGAAGTTAACCAGGAAAACGAAAAGTCCTTAAAGGCACAAGTGGCCATGATCTGACCCCACTCACCATTCTCAGTCCCCAAAATCCCAAAGACACAGTCCAAGATGGTGCCCTTTGCCCCTCCACACCTGAGGCAGGCCCTCTGCCAAGTCCAGTCTTTCTCCAACATCTTCTCTCTGCTTCTTCTCTCTCCAGTGTTCTGAGCTGTGGCTTCTCCAAGGCTCTTCAAACTTCTCCAACAGATGGTGATGCAAACTCAGCTTTCCAAATCTGCCACCTTGCAGCAGCTCCACGCGCTTCCTTTACCAGGCCCGCCTTTGGCAGCGTCTGGCCACATCCACCAGGCCTGCCAGCCCTGGTCACCCTCGGCCTGCCATTCTGGCATCTGACTTCACACTGGCTGCATCAGAGATGCAGACCAGATACTCTCCCACCATGGTTCCTCCCACCACCAGCTCACCCTTTCAGGGGCTTCCCCTGACCAGGCCACGTGGGCCTGTTCTCTCAGTCTGCCATTCTCATCTCTTTCCTCCTCTCTCTTTGCTCATCCTTTTTATTCACCTTTTTCCTGCTTCTTGCTTCTTCTTGCTTCGTGGATCTTTCTCTCAGATGCACCCACCAGGGTATTTTGACACCCATACAATTTTCAACTGCATCGCTACCCTGGATCAAACTGTCTCACCCTCTAACTCCTCCTATAAAGGGTAGTTGTCTTCTTACAGATAAGACAGCCTGGCCAATGCTGCTCCCACGCCTCCCTGAGGTTCCTATTGCGTCATGCATGCACGTGGGCCCACATGGATGTGCCTATTTTCTCCTCCAAAGTGGGAGGAAGGTGGCGGGAGTTGGAAGCCTTAGCCTTGACGTCTCTTTTTAAAAAATTGTATAGAAAATTGCATGTTGTTTAGACTCTGAAAAGAAGCCAGGTTCTGGCTGTGGAGCTTGGCAAGTCTGGAAAACATGCACCCAATCTTCTGAGAGCCTTTTTAAGGATGGAGAGGGCTTTCTGAAACGAGTCTTAGTAAAAGCACTTAGAGAAATGTAACTTGAGCCACAATATCTTCTTCCTGCCCATCTATTTATTTTTTTATGCCATTTAAGGGTACTACATTTGTACCCATAGAGGCATGCCTGCCGCTCTTGGCGGATGTGCTAGGAGGCTGTTGTGACATTAAACAGGTTTTAAAAAGACTCGTGTAAAATAAAACACAGATAAAATAAAGCACAGACACTGAAATCATGCAAGACAAACATGCAGCTTAGTGAATCAGAATGCCAACACTCAAGTCCAGAAATAGAAACTTTCCAGATTTTCCAGAAGCATTTCCTTTTTCGCTCTAAAAATAACCACTCTCTTGACTTGTAACCACTTCCCTACATTTCTTCATGATTTTGTCACCTAAGTGTGTGTTCTCACCACTGGAGCTTATTCTCACTCGCCCTTAAAAACATGATAGGTTTGAAATGTCCTCTCCATCACCCAGCTTTCCTGCCGCCCCTTGCCGTGGCTATAAATCATCTGTTAAGACCCTGAGTGCCTTGACCAGTCAAGTTTCCCACTGTCTGGATTTGGCTGGTTCACCGGGTCTCTCTGTGCTCGATCTTATCTGCAAACCACAAGCTAGTCCAGACACCGATAACATGTTGACCCGGTCCTTCTGGCCTGCGTGGAGGACGTGGCTTGTGACTTCCCTGGCCAGCGTGCCACTGCCGCTTGGACTTCTGGTGATGTCTACAGCCACACGGCTCATGGCTCAGACCTGGTAACTCACTGGGCGCTGGAAAACGGTGGCCTCCTCGTTCCCCATCTCCGTGTGCTGTTTAGGTGGAGCAACGTCAAAGAGCAGTCTCTCTCACCTGTTATTTGGTTTCCGGCCGCCCAGTTTATATGTAAAGGTCAGAACAAATGTCTAGTCAGGCGTTTTCAAGATAACGAATTGGTCCTGTGACCCTCTTGAAGGGCCCGCAGTGAGCGAAAGGTACATGCACATTTATCTATATGCTCATGCTTTAGACGGACAGAAGGTGTTTGAACAGATGACGCTTCTGAGACTCGAGGGGGGAGGGTGCCGGGTGTGCTCAGTGCATGTCCCTTCTCCCTGGCCTGTTTCTGCCACAGAGGCTCCCTCAGTCTTTGTTTCCCGTCAGATATTGTCACCCTGTCACGCCACATCAGTTTGTTGTTGCTGCTGCTGAGAACGTCTCGCTTTTCTGATCAAAACCGGACTCATGCGGTCTGTGGTTGGTTGTATCTCCTCTCTCCTCACCGTTCAGTGGGAGGTGGGCTGGATGCCCGGTGCTAGGCAGCCGTTTGGCAACCATGAGGAAAACAGAAAGTGAATCCCAGAGACTCTGGCCCTGAACCGGGGTTTCTGTTTGAGAAAATGCGAAAATTGCAACAACTCCCCTCCCCCCTTTATTTGTTTAGTGCACTCCTAGTAAACTGTTCAGATAGCAACAGCCATGAGTCTTCTTAACTGATGCGCTCACTTTCAATATGCATACGGACAGCATAGACTTGTAAAACACACTCATTTGAAGCAGCAGGAAGTGGTTAAAAGCAGAATCTTAACCAAAAAAGGTGATTCAGACACAAGCAAGTCTAGAACCCACTTTCTGAAACCCTATGGTGCTGAACTTCACCCTGACTCCATGGAAGGCAGACTCGTGGCTACTGTGCTTGCGGGGTGGACATTCATGTGGTTTCTGTTTACTGACGCACTAGCAGCAACATACACAGAAACATGGACCACCAGAGAACAGGTCCCAGATGTGCTGTTATCGTGTTTAAAAAC
>PVHY01029330.1:0-14378 GCA_004024945.1 Uropsilus gracilis | reverse complement strand
TTGGAATAACCAGAGGGGAGAAAGGGGAGGGTGAATAAGAGGTATAATACAACAATAGAAATGTAACCAATAATGTATGATAATCACAAAATTAAATAAACCAAGTGTACGTGCCCTGCTTTAGGAGTAATCGAGAGAATCAGGCATGAAATTCATTCCCCCTCCCCCATTTGACCAAAAGGGGATACTGTGGCCCAGAGACTGAGTGGTCTCCCCAAGACCCCAGCAAATAGAGCCCAGAGCCATGGTCCATGCTGACAGCCCTCCCCATTGCCCACTACCACAGATTCCACAAGAGGCCATTGCTCACAGCCAAAACGTGGATCACCCAGAGGTCATGACCTGGAAATGAACAACTGGCCTGGCTCTAGCCCATGCCTGCCCTTCCCTGCAGGTCCATAAGCCCAGCCATTGACAGGCACTGCTCTCTGTTTCGTTGCCTTTGCCATAGTCAGAGGACAGAGGTCACACTGGTTTGGGTTGTTGACCACAAAATATGGCAGAATCTGGGCCGGGCATGATGGCGCATGCCTGTAAGTGGCAGCCTAGGAAGCCGGGACCAGGGCCATGAATCTCGGTATGATTCCTGCCAGGGGTACGTAGCGAGACCTAGTCCCAAAAAATAGCTGGGCGTGGTGGTACACACCTATAATCCCTGCTACCTGGGAAGCTGAGGCTGGGAATTGGTTGAATCTAGTTGTACCCTGGGCAACGTGAACCTGCTGTTCACAGGCAAAAATAGTGAGAGTGGTTCCAGCCTCACAGGGAAACATGCAACACAACAAATGACCCAGGTAAGACTGAAAATGTTTTTGAGAGCCTGGAACACTGAGTCAAATCAAGCAAAATGAAACACGAATTGCTCTGAATTTTAAGATCTGCATTTACAGTTCTCAAAGCTTCCTGGATGCATGGAGAGCATAGGCTGTACTGTGACTCTGACTCTGGGGAGGGAAACTGGGGGAAGATGACTGCTAGCTCGAGGGAGGGAGATGGGCGGAAGGTAGCCTTTGCAATGGTAATGGTGTTCTTAGAGAAGGAAGTTCCCAGCTATGGTGACTCGCAGAGCCAGGCTGCCCTGTCAAGTGAGCAGGTGATGAGATAACCCCAGATCTTTTCCAGGTCTGCCAGCCCCATCAAACCTCAAGGTTGTGCAGAGACCTGGGGCCAACTCACATGAATCCTGAACTCCAGGGGCAAATAGGGATAATGACAAATATCCAGCAGGGTGTTTGTGCAGAGGAGAGTGATGCTTGATGTTCGGAGGTTCTGTACCTGGTCCCTGGTTACAACTGCACACAAGACTGAGACTTGTAGGCAGTAGTTGCTGTCTCATGTATTTCACAGGCCAGTTTCTGTGCTGCACATGTTCCATGCTAGCTGACTATCAACCACCAAGTAGCAGCACCCTTGATCACCCCTGTGGCAGTTTGCAGTGGCTCTGTGAGCCAGATTGAGCTAGCCCCAGCACAGCTGGTGAAAGCTTGAACCAGGTTTTGCAGGGCATAGGGGAGCTGTGACACATGGGTCAGGAAGAAACTTGTAAGGGGCCCAATCATGCCTAGTGGGCACCATGTGCTGGCAGGTGAGGAGGAGGAGGTCCAGCTTAGGCTGCCCCAGCTGTCCCTCCTGTCCTCATGCCCATAACCCATGCCAGACACACAAGTTCACACCAGCATGCAGGTGCCTAGAGAAGGTTGGGGGCAAAGAGAGAGTGCATTCTCCCCAAGTGACACATTTTCAGCATTTCCAAAAATGAACATGTTGACACCTTGATGTGGGTCGCCCAGGTATAATGAGGCTCACAGTTTCTGGATAACTAACCAGTACAAGTCATATCTCCCACAGCTGACTCTCATGGTGGGCTGCAAACTCTGTGGAGATGTGAGAGGTGACCCTTGGGGCTCACAGCCTAATTTGTGGCTGCTGACACCCCTGTCTGCCCTGTGAGCTCCTCCAAACTGAGGTTTTTGGAGATGCTGGAAGTCACTGGCACCAGCACCAGGCCTATGAGGGTTCCTTCTTTGTGCCGATGCTGCTGCTGCAGATTCACAGAGCTACCCCCTTCAGCCAGTTTCCAGAGGGAACCTGCCAGACCGTTCCCCCACTCAGGCAAGATGCCCAAATTCACTGGCGCCAGTGCTGCAAGGACCACCGATGCAAATTACTAAACTAAACTACAGATCTAATTTCAATCTGGAAAACATTACTGTCAGCATGCCCACCAACACCAGATCCATGGTTTCTCAGTATGTAGAACAAGTAAGAAAGCAAAAGACAATAAGGAGAAAAACCGTAGACATGCAAGCAAACCCTATAGGAAATAATCCATCACCACCAAATAAAAGACAATCCAGAAAACACCAAGGAATACAATGAAGAAATGATGTGTATCTCAGACAAAGATTCCAACACCAACATGTTAAATGCACTCCAAAAAATAAGAGAAGAATCAGAAAAAAAGGACAACAGAATGATAGAAGCATTTAGTGCATTAAGGGAAGAATTAGAAACATATAAAAAAGTAAGCATCAATATGTACAACCTAATCAATGAACTGAAGAATGAGAATTCCTAATATTAAAATTGAAAGCGACTCAAGATTTAAGGGTTGCAATAGATGAGCTCAAAAGCCATGGAAGCAGACTAGATGAAAATGAAATACGAATCAGCATACTTGAGGATACAGAAATCGAGTGGACAAAGAGAGAAAAACAAAGTAAGAACGCTGAAGAAAAGCTCAGGGATATGTCAGATTCCTTAAAGAAAAGAAACAAGAGTAACAGGAATCCCAGAAGGAAAAGAGAGAGTCATGGGTACTGAAAGGCTTATCAATATAATAATAGAGGAGAACTTTCCAAATCTGAAGAAAAAAAATGAAAATAGACATACAGGAGCCAAAAGACACCAAACTACTTTTAATGAAAGAAAAGCAACAGCGAGACACATCATTGTAAAACTTCCAAGAACCCAAAATAAGGAAAAAATAATGAGAATGGCTATAGAAAAGAAACAGATAAGCTACAAAGGAAAATCCATTAGACTGACCTCAGATTTTTCTGAAGAGACACTCCAGGTAAGGAGAGAATGGAGTCACATTTACAAAAAACTCCAAGAAAAAAAGTGCCAGCCAAGAATACTCTACCCTGCAAAGCTTCCTTCCTCTATGATGGAAAATATAGAACCTTCTCTGACAAGCCAAGTCTCCCGAAATTTGCTACTACTAAAACCCCACTCCAAGAAATTTTGCAGGAGGCCTCAAGAACAAAACCATAAGAAGAACAAATACCAAAAACAAACAAAAAAAAAAAATTAACCCCAAAAATGACCACCAGGAAACTGTTAGAATCACAAAAATCAGTAATCACCACAAATGTCAATGGTCTAAACTCAGCAATCAAAAGACAAAGAGCTGCAGACTAGATCAGAAAACAGAAACCTCTGGAACCAGGCAAGGATGACCACTCTCTCCACTCCTTTTCAACATAGTTCTGGAAGTTCTAGCTAGGTCAATAAGGCAAAAGAAAGACATAAAAGGTATCCGAATACAGAAAGAAGAAATAAAAGTTATCATTATACACGGATTATATGATACTCTATGTAGAGAACCCAAAAAATCGACAGAAAAGCTTATTGAAATAATAAACCGATTCGGTAAGGTAGCTGGATACAAAATCAACACACAAAAATCAGCAGCATTCATATATGCAAAGAATCAATCAGAAGAAGAAATTTTTTTAAAAATCCCATTTACCATCACACCAAAGAAAATCAAATACTTGGGAATTAACCTAACAAAAGACGTAAAAGACCTATACAAAGAAAACTATAAAGCTTTCTTTGAAGAAATAGATGATGTTAAATAATGGAAAGACAGTCCCTGTTCTGGAAGGGAAAAAAATCAACATTATCAGAATGGCTATACTACCAAAGGCAATCTACAGATTCAATGCAATTCCAGTAAAGATCCCTATGACATATTTTAAAGAGCTAGAACAAAAATTATGGAGCAACAAAAGACCCCAAGTAGCCAAAACCCTCCTGACAAACAGAAGAGAAAATGGAGGCATTACTATTCCAGACTTCAAACGATACTACAAAGCCATAATATTTAAAGCAGCATCTTACTGGTACAAAAACAGACAAACAGACCAATGCATCAGAATCAAATACCCAGAAATAAAACCACACTATATGGTCAACTAATCTTTGACAAAGGGGCAAAAAACATACTCTGGAACAAGAATAGCCTCTTCAGTAAATGGTGCTGTGAAAAGTTGATCAAAATAAGTAAAAAAATGGACCAGGACAACACCCTCATACCCTGTACAAAAACTAGCTCAAAATGGATAAAGGACCTGGAAGTGAGACCTGCAACCATAAAATACATAGAAGAAAACCTGGACCAAACCCTTCATGAATTTCACCTCAGAAATCCATTTGGGGAAACAATATGGCCAGCAAAAAAATGAAGGAAAACATAAACAGCTGGAACTATATCAAACTAAAAATTTTCTGTTCAGCAAAAGAGACAGTAAACAAAACAAAAACAAACCCAACTGACTGGCAGAAAATTATTTCCCTCCAAACAAGTGACAAGGGTCTGATAACAAACATCCACAAAGAGCTCCTACAGCTCAACAAAAAGAAAGCAAAAAGCCCAGTCAAAAAATGAGAAGAAGAACTAAAAAGATACTTCATCAAAGAGGAGATATAAATGACTAATAGGCATATGGAAAAATGCTCCACATCACTAATAATCAGGGAAATGCAAATTAAAACCACACTATGATACCATCTTACACCAGTAAGAATGACCTGTATAAATAAAACGGACAACAACAAATGTTGACGCGGATGTGGAGAAAAAGGAACTCTCTTACATTGTTGGTGGGAGTCCAAAGTGGTCCAACCTCTATGAAAGACTGTGTGGAGGACCCTCAAACAATTGAAAGTGGACTTACCATTTGACCCAGCAATCCCATTACTGGGAATCTACCCAGAGGACATGAAAACATTAATTCAAAAGGAGCATGTTCCTTTGTACGTGCATGTTCATTGCAGCTCTGTTTACAATTGCCAAGACTTGGAAACAAACCAAATGCCCCAAAACAAATGATTTGGTAAAAAATATGTGGTACAATTGCCAAGATTTGGAAACAAACCAAATGCCCCAAAACAAATGATTGGGTAAAAAATATGTGGTACATATACACCATGGAATACTACACATCAATCAAGGAGGACAAAGACATGTCATTCGCAGCAACATGGATGGAACTAGAAAGGCTCATATTAGCAGAAATAAGCCAAAAAGAAAAAGAGAAATACAAGATGGTCTCACTTATATGATGGGTATAGGAAAAAACAAACAAATGAATAAGAAAAAATAAAAACAACTAATGGGACTGACAATGGATCAAGAGAGCAGGGGGAAGAAGGAGGGGAAGGAGAAGAGCACAAAAGATCAGGATGGATAAAAGGTGTTAGTGAAGTGGGAAAGCCCCAAGGTACACAATAATGCAATAATATAATATAAATATATATACATATATATGCAAGTCGAGTCCCACCAGGAGCACATAGCCAGACCTAGTTCCAAAAAAATATAGCTGAGCATGGTGGCACACTTCTGTAAGCCTGTAGGCAGCAGCCTAGGAGGCCACAGCTGGGGCCAGGGATTGCGGTTCCCATTCAAGTCCCGCTGGGGGCAGGTAGCGTGACCTCATCCAAAAAAAAAAAAAAAGGTGGGCGTGGTGGCACATGCATGTAATTCCAGCTACTTGGGAAGCTGAGACTGGGGATTGCTTGTGTCTGTGGTACCCCAGGCAAGGTAACCCTGCGGTTCCACAGGCAAAAATAGAGAGAACTAGTCTCAAAAAAAATTTAAAAAATAATAAACTGGTCCAGACACTATGGAAAGCTATCTGGAGACTCCTCAGAACATTAAATGTGGATCTACTACATGATTCAGTGATTCTACTCCAGGGAATCTACCTCAAGTGTTGGAGGATAACTGTCATTAATATAGCTGATGCCATGCATTGATAATAGAAACAAACCAAAAAACCAAAACAAAACAAGGAATTACTTCCCTATTACCTTAGAATTGTATTTTTCAAGATTAAAATTTCTAGTTTCCTTTCAGAAGAAGGGGGGAGGAGGAAAGAAAACAAGGCTTTCGTAAAGTGACATGATTGACAAGGCTGTTCCGGAAAACACGGAAAAAAAAAAAGAGAAAGATGATGTAAAAAGAGCTGGGAAGGAGAAGGGATTCAGCCATTTTGGAGAGAGAATGAGCCCAGCCTCAGGCCAAAGTGGCCTGAGACCATGGCCTAGGACACAAACTGCTGACCTCATGGCTTGCATAAGCTGCATCTGTGTGCTGAAGGAATCTAAAGAGTTTAGAGGTTTGAGCCTCATGTCAGAGTTTGTTTTATTTCGTTTGTCTCAAACACTTTTAGGAAGGTCATGAGAGGCCTAAGAAGAACCTGCTGTTGGTTCCTGTGTATTGGAGTATTTCTGTTGCCTAAAGTGAAAAAAAGATGTCATAAGGAGAAGAACATCATAACATCTTTGACCACATGCTTGGAGGAGAAGGAAGTTGGAACAGATGCCAAAGGAGAAGAAAGAAGGATGCCCTGTGTTTGGAACATGTGCTACTGAACTCAAATTGATTGGATGTGTTTCGAGTAGTCAAGCTGTGGAAACAACCCAAATGCCCCAAAAGAGATGAATAGACTAAAATGTTGTGGTATATTATGACAATGGAATATTTTTCAGTGACCAAATAAGATAAACTCATGCCATTCCCAGCAACATGGATAGAGGTAGAAGGGTTTATGCTATTGAAATTAGTCAGAAGGGAAAAATAAATACTGGATGGTCCCATTTCCATGTGGAATATAAACAAAACAAAAGAGTGCATGTTGACTAAAATGAAGATGACCATAGAAACTGAAAGTATACAGCAAAGGAGAGGGAGAGACAGGAGAAATCGGAAAGAATGAATACAAGGCAAGTCAGTGAATACTCACAGGCGATAATGTGATGCGAGAACTATAGGGACTAGAATAATGTGAAAAAGATTAAAATGAATTATTTTTTTAAAGATTATCTTTCTATAAGAGTATGTTTGTGCAACTGTGTAGCAACAATAAAATTCAATATCTAAGCTTTAAATGTGCCAAAAGGGTTAGATGATCATCTGTAATCAGGATATGCTGTTTCCCCCCCAGTGGATTTCTAGATTAATTCCAAAGGAGGAACCAAGCACTGCTGATGGCTCCTGAAATATGGAATACACACACAATCAGTTTGTGCCTTCAGACCCTGGCATACAGTTTCTTATAACTTCCTCTTTTAATCAGCATCTCTTATTATATAGTTTTTCTTTCACTCTGTCCCTGAAACAAATCTCTCAAGATTCTTATAATTCCCTATGTGATAAGAGTAAGAGGAACCTGTTTTGTTCTGATGAGACTCTGAATGGGTTTTGGATAGAAATGGGTCTTGAAAAATCAGCCCATTGGATATATTTGAGATTCTTAGCCTCAACTCCCATTCTTTTGATCAAGAAGGACTGGGAATGGAGCTAATAAGTGATCATGCCTCTGTGAGTAAACCTTCACAGGGAAACCCTGCAAGGCTTTCAGGCTGGTGAAACATATCCACACTGGGAGAGTGACACACCAGAACCATGAGGACAACTCTATGTGCTCAGGGCACCCCAGACCTTGTTCTTTGTGTCTCTCATCTGACTGTTCAACTGTAGCATTTATTATACCCTGTAGTAAGTGGTCATTTTGTTCCCCTGAGGTCTGTGACCTGCTCAGGCAAATAAACCAGTCCAAGGGAGAAGTCCCCATTCAGACTCCATTCAGGTATCCACCTAGAGTTGCCTCAATAAAATAAGAAACACTCCTGTCACCCAGGAAATTACAAAGGCTTCAGGAACCCTTATTGGGAATGAGGCTCCAAAATTAAATATCAGAACAAGTGATGCTCCCACATTCTGATCTCTAAGGAAATGACAAGGGTTCCAGGAGTTCTGTGCCAGGAACTGGGGACAGAAACCAACACATAGTTTTACTCCCTCAAAGAGTCTTATTGGAAGATGAGACCTTGTATGCCTGAGTCTGATTCTTCTAGGTCAAAGGGAGATCCACAAGAGCAATAAATCCCCAACTTCCCCATATTCATGTTAATTGTCAATATCTGGGAACCACAAACATCCTCTTTGGTGACCTAGTTCTCCACATTGGAGATGATCATGCCCCAGTGATGACTGATAAAGGATAAAAAGATTTGTAGGCAGATGAAAACAATAGTAAAGGCCAAAGATGTATTTTAACATGCACCCATGACTACATAGTCAAATGGACTCAAAGCTGTCATTCACATTAAAACTCTATAACCAACTGAATATACATACTACTTTCAGTCTGTATTTTAAACACTGAGAAACACTGGTTTTAATAATAAATTCTACAATTCTTAAATAAATGCCCAGGTTCTGCTGCCCAGGGAGGTCCACTGATGTCAAGAAGGGATTCCTTGAGTTTTGGGAGAGCCTTGACTGCCTTGGGCCATGAGGGGGCAGAAGGCAGAGGACAGCCATACTCCACAACAGAGAAATCATGTAAAATACACAGGATATCGCATCAGGCTGCCTAAGCCCGAAGCAGCATCCCTTCAGTCCTCTGGTGTTGGAATGTAGCAAATGGTCTCTGGATTCCACTGTGAAAGTGGGTGGGTGGTCAGTGTCCAATCTGAATCCAGTACAAAATCCCCAGCACAAAGGAAGGAACTTTGCCATCAGTTCTCTTGGGCAGTTTCTCTTCTCTCTACATTTGGGCAAAGACTTTGAAGTGCCCACTGTACAAAATCTGCAGACCAGGCCTCGTTGTCCTCGGGCTCCCACTCTACCTGTGAAGGAAACCCTCAGTAGAAGGTCCTCCTAGAGGGGTGTCTGTCCATGTCCCACAAACATCATCCCAATGCCTGCTCCTGTCTCTGTGCATTTCCCAGCCAATCAGGTTAAGCATAGTCACTCTGGACTTTGACAAGTCTTTGGTATCAGATCCTCCATAGGTTCAGTTTTGGGAAAAAGCCCAGTCACATGTGACATTAGTAACCCGTGGCCAATTCAGTTCTTACAATGCTTCTATCCTCAGAGGAAGGAGCATCATCCTCATCGTTTAACATTATCAAAGGAGACTTTTTGATTAACAAAAATGTTTTGCTTGCAAGAAATCTAGACTCTCTTAGGGTCAATGTTCGGGACAGACAACTATTAGAAACTTCTCCCAGCAAAGAGGAAGAGGTCTGTGTGAGGTAGCATGGCAATTCCTGTGGTAGAAACTGGACATGGAAAGTTTTCTATTTTTTTCTCCTATTTTATACTAAATTCTACCTGTGCTGTGTGCATAGTCATACTACAGAAGAGGACATGTGTTATGAAGAAGGGGAGTTGAGGTGCTCCTTCAGGAGTCAGGGAGGTGGTGACAGACTTCTCTCTCCTACTCTATGCTTACAGCTTATTTCCAGACTTCTTCCATTAAGAAGGAATGTAAGAATTTGTGCTTCTCTGAAATCAGCGTGGGAAGTGAAAGAACCAAACTCCAACTCCCAGGCTAGAGAATGTGATATATCAAAACATGGAAACCTAGATTTATAATGACCAAACTTCAAGATGGCCCCTCCAATACTTAAATAGCAATTCAGAGGAATGTCAAGGAGACCAGAAGGGTTGTGACATCTTCTCCTGAACTTGAAGGGGTTCAGGGAAGAGGTGCTATTTCCCAAGCAAGTAAGAAACATACTGAATCCATGTGCTCTCTAGAGCCCGACTGTGTCCCTGCAGCTGAGGAAGAGGTTGCACTGCTAGACTGGATACTCACTATCTGCGAGGTAGTGTCTTCCTCCTTGGACTTGACTAGGCCTTGGGCTCTAGTTGCTGGACAGGATGTAGCTACAGGAGAGAGAGTCACCTGTGAGCCACCAGGAGCTACACTGTGTTTGTCCCTCCCAGTGCCTGCCCGGTCTCTGGACTGGGGAGACCCATGAGTGTGCAAGGAAACAAGGGGAGGGAACTTTGGATGCAACTCCGTGGCCTGACTGCAGCTGAGCCCTCCCCTCCCCTGGACCAACCCAGACCCAGTCTCAACTGCCATTCTCGCTGAGCTGTTCCAGGTACCAGAATCAGACAATGGACTGCTCCTTGGACTCAAGGTGATAATGTCCCACAGATCTCCTGCAGCAGCATGATGTCCATCATGATCTTGTGTTCCTGAGACCAGAGTACAGGAGGGAGGAGGACAAGGCGGAATGGACTTGCTGCATGCATTGTTGGAGGACTGAGGGGTGAAGCAAGACACAGTCCTGGATACTTACAGGAACCTCCATCCATATATTTCCTTACAGGTCTTACCTGCCCTCAGAGATAGGACAAAGACTCCCTCCTCCAAGAGGGTGAGAACCCCTAATCTGATGCCAGAACCATAAGATGAAGCAGGAAAACAACAGAAATGGGATTGGAGAAGTCAGCCTCCAACAAGAGAGTACGGACGGATCACAAAAAGATATAGACTGTATGCCCAATGCAATCTTAAAACTGAAAACCTCCCAGGAAGGTTCTCCTGGTTCCAACAATACAGTCCCTCACCCAGTGAAAGAACACTGCCACAGGAAAGAAAGAGACTAGTGGACTTAGCACAGACTAGTAAACAACAAAGAATGGGGTTTGAGAGAATGGAGGGGGCGAGGGAGGAGGTAAAGGTAGTACCCCAAGAACCATGTACTGAGGCTGTGATTTAAAGAACAAAATTAATAAATAAACAAACAAATAAACAAATAAAAGAATCTCTCCTCCAAGAAGCTTCCCCTGGTTCCCTCCCCCTGCAGCCACATGCCAATTGGGTGGGACCCCAGGTCTCTGTTAGGCCCCTCCATACACTCTGGATGCAGCCATACATGGTTCTGCTGGATGGTTGAGTGGGGTGAACAGGGGTCTGATTCCTGTGCCCCTTTCTTGACCCACAGGTCGTGCCATAGCTGCTCACTTTTTCCTTCTTCATGAGAGAGCAAACAAGCATCAAAAAGTGCACCATGGCCAGGCAATTTGAGGCCACTCTAGCTGCCATCGATTATTTCGTTACTAGTGGGAGGAGTCCCACATAAAGCAGATGTGACTCTAGAGCAGCATGTGCTCTTGAGACAGATCTGGGGGCTGAGATGATGAGACAGGGGCTCTGCACATGGGCAGCTCTCCCTTGGGAATGGGTGGAACCTCTGTCCACACATCCCATAGAGAGACTTGAATCCCAGCATCCTGGGTGTGGTGAGAGTTTCCTAGGAGGAGGTTCACACTTTGCTGACATCTCAGTCATCAGCATTGGGTCCTCTCTCTCTCCAGCCTCAATCCTGGCTAAGCCAGCTGGGGTATGCTCACCCACCTCCAGGTAACATAGCATCATGGTGTCCAGCATGGTGCACCTGTAAAGGCGGCCCAGAAAGAGGGTGACACCCTGTACAATTGGAGCTGTGGTAGCATGAGACCTTGCTCTCTAGCATCACCAAGGACATGCCCCTGCAAAGCTCTCAGCCCCCTCCCTGTGCCCTCGCCACTGGGAAACCCAAAGAAAGTAGCCCGGGCCCCTTTCAAGCTGCCCCAATTTTCCTTCCCTATCCACCAAGATCCAGGATCCTCCTCCTCACATCTCAGGCTCTGCTAACTGGGAAACCCAAGGAATTGGATCCTGGGTGCTTCGCTGCCACCACATCCATCCTGCTCCTGCTGGACCAGACCCATCTTGGGGGGTTTCAGACCCTGAGGCACAGGAGGCAGGGGAAGAAACAGAAGGTCCCTTTATTCTAAATTTGGGCACCTTGACCTGGAAAATGTCACCTCTCCTTTGTTCCTAGAGCCCTGCCTCACTCACCTTCTTCTGCTGTCCCTTGGGGAACTTCTGGAGGGGAAGCACCAGGGTGGCATACGGAGGGTATCTCCTACCAGAGACAAGTGTGTGTCCTTGGATCCATATATCCTTCATCCCATTTCTCCACTATTGCTCCCCTCTAAGCCCTGGAATCACAGAAACATCAGGAACTGCTAAGCCTGCTGTTCAACATCCCCCTCCCTCAAGGACAGCCCAAAGCCCACCAATGATACCACTATCAGGGCCTCCTGCCTACAGGTTGCCCCCTGCCTTTGGCCAAAGGAAGTGAACATTTAGCAATTCAAAAAAGAATGAACTACAAGGGAGAAAAGGAAAATAAGACCCACACGAGTAACAAATGCTCACAAAAACTCTCCTAACTCCTTCCCAATCCCAGCCCATCACTTGCCAATAAGGTGGACTGAGTGACCTTTCTCACCCCTCCCTCCCCCAATCTTGTATGATCACATATGATCAGTGATGATGGACACTAAGAGGAGCTACTGTACATGGTGGCTGTGTGGCCAGAGAGTGGACAATTGTGAGCCGCTTTGCTAGGGATAGGGGAGCTCTTGGATGTGCTGCTGTGTCTTCGGAGGCTCACCTGTGGCTCAGGAGGAGGACTCCGTGGACTCAGAAATTAAGTGGCACCTCAAGTGTACTTGACTATATGGGAGACAAGCCGACTGACCCAGGGTGACAGCTGCCTTGGGGCCAGCTCTGTTGCATGTAATTTTCGGTCAGACCACAGGGGGGCTAAAGAGATGGGAGTGTCCAGCCTCCCGTGGGCTGGCTGAGTTCTCATCTAAGGCTTATACCAAGGGAGGTGGTGCTGCATGTAAATACCCCTCTCCCTATCCTAACCGTATTATAGCCCGAGTTGTCAAGCAGGCCACATTCAGTGAGCAGGAAACAAAGCTCTGCCTCTCGCCCCACATTCAGGTTGCAACATCACCTTCCAGAGCTCCAGCTCTGACTGGTGATATCTCCTTGGGACAGCAGGGGACTCTGGATGAAATGAGAGTCCAGTGACAAGAGGAAATGTCAGAACAGTCCCCAGGCCCTACTCTAGGTGGCACCCTATCACATCCTCAACTCAGATTGTTCCCAGATGAAGAAGTTGGGCAACGACCACATGGCACCCTCAGAGCCCCCATCACACAGTCCAACAGTGTAACCCACAGTGCAGTTCTGTGGAACACCTGGAATTCCCATGTGACAAAGATTGGACAGAGGTGTCCAGAGGGTTGGATTCTCTCCCTCAGAGTGCAAGGGTGCCCCTGGACGTTCCATAGGGGTGACATGGTGCCCTCTGTCCAAGAGGGCGTGAGGAGAGTACATACCCCTGAGCACAGCATCTCTCCTGGTGGGCAGGTCTCGATTTCTCCCTGGAACCTTGTAACAAAGGCTCTCCTTGGAGAGTCAGATGTTTCCAAAGGTTTGCTTTTTGTTTGTTTGTTTTTGTTGCTTTTTTTTTTTTGAGACTAGGTCTCAGTATTTTTGCCTGTGGAAACGTAGACTCTCGTTGCCCGGGGTACCACAGACTCAAGCAATCCCCAGCCTCAACTTCCCAGGTAGCTGGGATTACAGACGCGTGCCACCAAGCCCAGCTGTTTTGGGGGGACTAGGTCTCACTACAGGCCCCGGCGGGATTCAGACTCACTTTGGGACTAAGACTCACTACAGGCCCCACAATCCCTAGCCCCGGCCACTGCATAGGCTGAAGCTTACAGGCACGAGCCAATGTGCCCGGCCCTCCAAATGTTTGCTTTACAGCAACAGGGCTCTGTGTCCGTGAGTAAGCAACCCTTGCTCGTCGAAGCACATCAGTTAGAAACGGTGAAAGACCCTACGTGAAAAATAGACATCTCCTCCCAGTCCCATGGAAGCATAGCCTCCTGGCTCAAAGGAGCCCCGTGAATATCCCTGCTGCATTTCCGATATTCTGGCTCTGAAATAAACCCCTTCTAGTTACTTTAAGTGTTCCTTTTCTTGCTGGGTAAAAGGGCTCCTCACATTTTCAAAGCTGTGCACCATGACAAGTGGGGGAGCGGGAAGCTGCTCAGTGAGCTGAAGTGGAGCTGGAGAATGGAGGGGGGAGAGAGTGGAGAAGGGGCAGTGAGTTAGACTTGGCTAGATTCTCACTAGAACGGGAGATCTCAGTCTGTCTTGTCTTTACTGATGGGAGGAGGGATGAGCTTGAATGGAGGCATGAGGGGTGGAGGGCAGGAGGACTGGGCATGGGACAAGGAGGCCTTGGATGGGCTGTGCTCCGGATCGGTAGAGGAGATGAAGAATGAGCAGGTCTCTGGCTCCTGCACCGACAGGAAGCTTCTTCCAGCTTGTGCAGGTGGGGTGGGTGGGCTTGCTTTCTGCCTCCACATCAGTCTTTCCTTTGGAAGCCCAGTCCCTGCTCATTCTCTCCTAGCAGACTTGCAA